>LD689013.1:128546-144982 GCA_003118335.3 Papilio memnon
TAAAGAAAGCAACGTTTACTTCACAGTCTTCGAACTATCTTGCGGTAAATAAACAGTAGGCGTTTAGCGTTCTATGTTTTGCTTATAAAGTGTTTTATATTTCCACATCGCTACCGCTTAGTGCTCACGTAACTGAAGGCAAACGCGTACGACTATATTGTGAGAATGAGGTAGAAGGTATACTAAAATTATACGAGAAAATTTCGACAGAAACTCACTTTGTTCTTAGTAATGTAATTCATAGTAGAATAGAATAAAATTCTCGTTAAATAATTATTTAGTAAATAACATTTATATGTTTTTTAATAATTCTAATAAAAACTAGGAGGCGTATTCAACAGCTATGTAATTTTTGTCACTTTTGATGTTAGTTATATGGCTTTTATTTTACTTAACGATTGTTTTGCTATATTTTAAGTGTTATAAAAAACACAGAAATTAACTGTTCTTTAGCAAACAGAATAAAACGGATTTAACGTTCTGTTTAACTGCTGAACTTTGTTTTACGACTTATAGATCTGTTCCGGGAATAATAGAAGTTGTGTGCATATTTTATAAGTTCAAAGAAGCAATTTAAAGATAATAAAACTGCTATAGTATAAGAATGAAAAAGCTAGGGTAGAAATTATTAAGCATATTGATTGTTACACTGGATCAAAGACTAGTAGAAGAGTTTTGTTCCATCTCTGTGACACTGAGATATAAGTCGTTAGCTTGGCTTGTATTTACCAATGTTTAGGTGTACATCTGTTTATTTAACTCTGAAGGAAAACTGTAACATAATAGCAGAATTATGAGACGAAAGAGATAGACTTCGTTTCGGTAAGATTTGTAACTTAATTTATCGCAATATGCAAAATGGCGTCGGTTGTGACTAGAAACAAAAGAACAATACTTACACATCGCGGTTTTGATTTTTAATTTTTTTATTCATAGAAATATGGTAGATATTTCATTATCAAAGAGTATTTCAGATATACTAAACATACTCGTAGATATGTTTTAAAGTAAAATATTAGTAATGAAGGTAACTTTATCGTCTCCAACTGGTTTTGTGAGCAGGTTCAGACGGTAAAGTTTCAAAATTCCACTCCTTTTTGCTGTCATAACTTGAAGCACTGGGGACGTCTGCTTCATGAATCATTTTTAAATTTTTCATAAAATATAAAAAGGAACCTAAACTGTTGAACTTTTCACTTCTCAATAGTTAGGTACTAGACGCTTCAACGGGAGTTTACAACAAAATCGTGGAAGGAATTTTATCTATGTTATTAACTGAATATATCCTTTGTATCCAAAGGAAGCAATCTCATCTATACTAATATAATAAAGCGTAAACTCACACTTCTTTGTGGCCTAAGATGTCAGCAATTACGGCATATGTTTGAATAATTTTTTTTTAATAAAAATCTCTACACTTACGTCACGCTTTAGGATATGTTTTTCACGCCATTAAACTTAGGGTGTAAATTTTTTAGATAAAAACCCTATTGTGGGAAAGAGACCATAAGTTGCTGCCAACATCAAGGAAGCAAGATTGCCATAGTAAGGTAATTGGTGTTTTGACATTTGCAATTGATAATTTGACAAATGTAAACAATGAAATAAAGTTTTAATATTTTCACGCGTATGAAGCCGCACATGAACAGATATTTTCACATGAACTAAAGCAAAATGTAATATTTATAACTTCATTAAAGTAAAAGTATAAATATATGGATATCCTTAACCCATAATTCGACAGAGTTTTTTTGTAGCAAAAAAAAACTTATTATTTTATTATGGTCATATTTTTGGATATGAAATAAACTAGTTCAGTAGATTTTTTAAATTAGTTGTTCGTCACACTGGACACTGTCGGATTAAGGGTTAAAGGTGAATGTCGACAAGCTACAAACAACTACCCATGCTATATAAAGCCTTTAGCCGTACAAAAGCCGGATTAAAAATATACGAATCCGTAATTAAAAAGCTGCTTTCGACCCACTGAGACAAGTATGAAAATTCGACAAAAACAACGCAAAGCGCTGTAACTGCTGTTATTAATCTGGCAAAACACTCGCCGTCCTTTTTAACCGTCTCTATATTAATCCAGCTTTAACAGAAACCGTTATATTCTTCGTGAAGTTTACAATCTTATTTGCGACTCGCTTCCATGTGGCTGAGTCTGCTAGCAGTGGAAACTTTTTAGTTAATGAAATCTGAGCATCCCAAGAGCCTTGACTTCGGATCTACGATGCTGGTAATGCGCGAAGCTTCCTTTAGTAAAATGACGAATGAAGATATAATAAGTTAGTGCAAGGTACTTATTTCATTTTATTTAAAAAAAAATGTTTTTTTTCTTTTTGATTGGAAGATTGTAAATACCTGTATAAAAATATTGTTAGTCTTTTTAAAGAGAAGGGACGTTGAGACGTTTTTGTACATGTTTTTGCAATGGAAACCCGCGGTTAGACGGACGGCGGTCAAGTTTAATCTCTACTTATATCTTGGTTTCAAGCTTTGAGATTGCATTCATTAGCCATCAAGTTTTGTTCTCATCTTTTATCGGATAGAACTGAGCAAAGCTTGGCTTTGTTTGAAATGCAATTAGCTTATAATGAACGTAGCTTGAAATCTTTTTCTCTCTATTCATTCAATAGAGAGATCATATTCAGGATAATTATTTAAATAGATTCAACGCTTTCACATAATTATGTGCAAAGTATTATTTTAAAGGGTTAAAATTGAACAATATTATTAAAATAACTTTTGCAAAAACATGTTAAAACTAATTAAAATGTTCAAACCACGTTAACTTTCACAAATCGAAACTAAATGGAAGCACAATTTTAAAGCCTTTATAACTTTAGAGCCCTTCCATTGGCTTATTTCATTGAGGTAGCGCTTCAATAAACAATGCTTAGAACAAATCCCATCAGACTTAAAGTATTAAACCCACAACACGGTATTCATTTGAACGTATAAATTTGCTTACCGATAAACTCCCGACGATTTCCCTTCAAATTGTTGCTCTATACTGATTTATACGGTAGAGTGAGCGTCAATGAAATACTGGCTGTTGAATGAAACGGTTAAATTGACTGAATGGTTAACGTTTGTACGTGTAAAACTACTGGACGTGACTCATTTTATTATTATTAAATAATACTTTTAAATAGTTTTTTTTAATATTGTAAGGTGGCAAACGAGCTAGCGGCCACCTGAATCCGCCAAATCGACGAAGGAGGAGACGCACAAAGAGGATGTTTCCTCTTGCGTCTCCTCCACCGTCAAATCCACGTTCCCTTTTCATCCTATTTTTATGAGAAAAAGGGTGGGAAGGAAAAGGGTCTAAAGTCGGGCCTCTGGCAGCACACTCATCAGACGAAACGGGGAATTGCTCCCACTTCACGCTTGTCTTCTGTGTGGTCGTGCTATTGCACCGGGCGAGCCGACTCATTTGTGCGAAGATGTTAAAGTGGGTTCTACCACTGTTAAGATAGTATCGTTAGTCCAATACTTTAGTTAGCTCAAGAATTGTTTTCTTATTGCTGAAATGGGTTTAAGTGATTGAGTGAAAGTCGATTCCTGTGCAATTTCTAAATTTAATGTTTCCCTACTTTTCCTTTTCTGTTCAAAACCTCGTTATGTGAGGTAAGCATTTTGGTTCTCTAAAATAAAACTGAAGTTTTATTTATTATATATTGTTAAATTATACAAAAGTAAATTTGAATTAGCGAATATAAAGTGAGTTGAGCGCAGTTTATTTTATTCCGACGGAAAAACTTTTACATTCCTCGTGAAATAAAAGCAACCTTTGTCTTGAAGTATTTGGTATTACCATATTATTTTATTATAGCTTTTATTATTGCATAAATAAATATTAACAATCCCAAACTCTTGGCTGTTACATATTAAAATCCATATTTTACGTGTGTAATAAAATAGTCGTAAATGAAGATTCTTAAATAATGTATTAAGATGGCAAAAAAGTTAGCCAAGATGACTCATCAACTGTTGGAAATACAATAGAATAGAAATGAAAACTCAAAGAGGTTGTATAAGAAATATTAAAACACGTAAATAGTTGAACCCTTTTTAATACTAAATTAGAATGAAAAAAATAAACACAGATTTGTTTTTTATGATTTACATTGGTATTGTATAAGTTAGTTACTTTTTAAATATCGCTAAATTAATAATTCTAAAAGTAAATTACCTTTAAATATGATTCGCCATTAATGCGTTTTCAGCAAACAGGTTGAAATCACGCGAACTCAAGCCAGTTTTGCAGAGAATTATCTTGATAATTGAATTTCTAATGGGATTTTTCCACTCACTTGAGGCTTATGTCGTTTCTGTAATGGAAGGTAACGTAGATATAAAACCTAATAATTTTGTAAACATTCTCATAAGATTGTGACACTATATGGTACATATAGTTGTGAAAGTTCAGATGAATTGTTGATGAATGGCACTGAAGCGTCGATCTTTGTTACAATGGCGCATTGGCTACTTTGATACTAAGGCGTTTGTTTAATTCCGTGCGGAAGAAGTCGCGGGCGACAGCTAGAGATCCATATTATATTTGTTTTTTTTCTTTATGACGGATTTTAAAAAGGTAGAATTAAATTTTATAAAAAATTTCAAGTTAAAATAAAATCACATTCATTGTTAAATGCTACTTGGTAAAGTATTTTGCGTTTGCGCTTTGCCGAGTCAAGTAAACCGTATTAATTAAGTTGGTCGTTAAGTTGCGGCGAACAAGCAGCTATAAAGCTAGTGGAATCTTGTAGTTAAGAGCTATAAATTTAAGAGATAAACTTGCTTTTAAGTGATAGTTAAAACAGCGTTGTTTTAACTGCGATCATGTGTAAATATTCTGTTTAAATCTATCGATAAAATATAGTATTATAATAAAAAAAAAATGTTAATAAAATGCATTAATTGATAGGTAATTAAAAAAGTATTTATAAAGTTATCCATACAAATAATATATAATAAAGCGTAAACACATACTATTTCGTGGCGTAGGATGTCAGCAATCATAGCATATTTTTGAATAACACTTTCTTTAATTAAAAGCCCTACACTTACGATACGCTTTAGGCTATATATTTTCAAACCTTGAAAAACCTTCATGTGGGAAAGAGACTGTAAACTACAAGCTACCAACATCAAGGAAGCAAAATTGCTATGGTATGGTAATTGTTATTCAATGTCAGACCTTGATTGTAATTTGTGCATTTGAATTTTGACATTTGCAATTGAGAATTAGACAAATGTAAACAATAAAATAAAGTTTTTATAATTTCATGCGGATGAAGCAACAAGGGAACATCTACTCATGTATAAAGATGTGTCGAAATAAGTAACCACGTTTATATGATGAGGCGAAGCGAAGTTTAAAATCTGAATTCCATTAAAAATTTGACTTCTTATAGATTGTAGGCGTTATTTATTCCTTTCATGGTTCAGTGGTAAGAGGCATTTTCTGTATAAATTATGAAATATTCTATTAAGTTATAAATAAACTAGCTGTTGCTCGCGACTTCGCCCGCGTGGAAGAAAATATAGCCTATGTTACTCACAGGTAAATTACCTTTCTAACGGTGAAGGAACGGTTAAAATAGGCCCAGTAGTTTTTGAGTTATTTCAATACATATAAAAATACAAAAATACAAATCTTTTCTCTTTATAATATTAGTATAGATAAAGTAAAATAATAAATAGTGTCATAATGTGTCACAGTGGCAGCAGCGCACAATAAACTACCCAGATGTGCCGCGATACAGTATGATAAATGTACAAAAACTACCCTCTCAGTCTCAGACGGCGTAAAGGTTTATTAACAATCACCTGACGCAAGTATACTTATAGGCTTCTCTTTTATTTATTATTTATTTTAACATTTATAACAATAAACTTGAACTCTATTTTATTCGAAACATACGAAAAGAACTTATTTATTATAACTTTCATTGAATTAAAAGTGTTTTATAAACATTTACATGACAACAATAAAGATACTTTTATTTATTTACTAGCGACTCCATCCGCGTGGAATTTAAAAATAACAAGAGTGAGTAACCTATGTGTTCTTCCAGACTATCCGCCACGTCTACACCAAATTTAATAGAAATCCGATTACCCGTTAAGGCTACAAACTATATCAAACGTCCATCCATCCTTCGCTGTCGAAGGGAATAAATAGTATCCGTCTCCTGGCTCTAAGCAACCTCCTCACCAATTTTCAGGCATATCGGTAAAGCCGTTCTTGAGTTATAAATGGTGTAACTAACACGACTTTCTTTATATGAACACCCTTTGTAATGAATAGTGATCCCTATTTCGTATATGAAATATGTATAATTTTAAGTAATAGAAATAATAGCAAACAAAGAAAAATGCTGGTCATGATCATCTTAGAAATAATAAGTGTAGTAAGGAAAGTCCATAGAGTACATGTACATAGAGTACGTGTCGCGACATAAAGTAAGATGGATTGCAATCCACGTCCCAGACCGAGGTCATTAGGTTTTTATTGAACAAGTGAAATGTATGAACGCAGTGTATGAGACGTTCGGATAATGCTTTTAGATTACAACTTCGCTATCTTTTGATATAGTTATTGAAGTTTTTGGTGTAGCATGTCTGAAAGTATTCTTGGTTAATCTGTGTCTATTTTTATATTAAAAAATTTCAATGAGGTTAGGTTAGGTTAATATTAAAAAATTTGTGTACCTAGGTGACTTCAATAAAAAACTAATTTTCCCAAAAGCACTTCAGTTGTAGTTAAAGTTCTAGGTTTAGTGCTCTACGTGCTGGATCAAGAAATACTTCCGCGTTAGTGTACCTCGTCGGAGCTAAACCTGACATCATTTCCCTCAGACGAGTTATTTAGATTTAACTACGGGCACCGAACGCTTCTCACTTCACACTTTATTAAATTCCGCTGTATCTAACTTCAATTTGACTCCGTAAACTTTATTATGAAACTATTTTAATTTATAGCTTTCGCCCGCGACTCCGTCCGAGCGGAATTAAAAAAAACAAAAGTAAGTAGCCTATGTGTTCTTCCAGACTATCCTCTACATCTATACTAAATTTAATCGAGATCCGTTTAGCCGTTTAGGCTAACTCTAATAAACATCCATCCATCTAAACTGTCGCATTTATAATATTAGTAATAATTAATATAGCTTAAAATTTGAATCTAGATGATTACTCATACTGGTACTCATAATGGTAACTTAATTAGTTGCTTAATACAGAATTCTCACTTAAAAACTATGTCTGACACTTACGGATTTCTGAAACGAATCTCAAATACCCTCGTAAGTGCCGCTTACAATCTAAAGTCAAAATTTTAATGGAATTTAGAGTTTAACCGTGGTTTTTTCATTTAAGACGCTGTTACATATTTAAATGTCGTTTCAGTATTCGGTTATTTAAAACTTTGAGTGTATGTCGTTTTTATTAACTTAGAAAAATCGACTTTCAATTAATACTCGTATCACATTTTGTTGTATTTACGAAAGGCCCTTTTCAATCTTTAGTTATCAGCGTTTTAATGTTTACAAAGAATAGTGAAATCTGCTTTGATTCTTGTTGAGATTTCAATTTTCTCGTCTGGTAGTCTGTCGTGCTATTTCTCGGCGATCCTTTAATTAAATTCCTGTTGTTTTGTCTGATCTTGATATATTTATTTTTGATAACATTTATTTATTATATTTAATATTATTTAGTTGGTTTTAGTAATTTTTAAAATGATTAAAAAGTTCGTTAAACTACATATATTCCTTATTAGAGTTAAAAAATTACTTTAACAAGATTTGAGATAAACGATTGTTGATTTAAAGTTAATCCATAATCATATTTAATATTATAAATGAGAAAGTTTAGATGGATGGATGTTTGTTAGAGTTTGTAGCCTAAACGGCTGAACCGATTTCAATGAAATTTGGTATAGACGTAGAGGATAGTCTGGAAGAACACATAGGCTACTTTCTTTTTAATTCCACACGAACGGAGTCGCGGGCGAAAGCTAGTTGTTATATAACATACCAACTGTGATATTTTAAAGCCAAGCCAATAAGCAAACCTCTTACTCAAAGATTTAAGCGTTTCATTCCGTAACGTTTATGGAGTTTCTCCGTACGTTGCTATAAATTTGAATAACTTATGATATCTTGTGTGAAAGGCACATAAAAGAGCCATTTAGCTTATCCGAATTGTTTACTCGTCCATGGCATACGCTAGCTTTACTTACATATTTAAAAAAATCAATGTCACTTATGGGAAATAAGTACATACATTTTCATGTATTGGGAAGAATTGGAACAAATGAAGACATTTCGAGCATATTTAATGCCTAGTTCGCATCAGGCTAGTAATTGAGTCGAGTACCAATTAATTTAGCAACTATACATGTCTGTGTAATGAAAATAGACGTGTAGACGAGACTATTTTAGCTTTTAAAACATTCTTTCAGCATTAAAAAGTTATGTTATCAGTGAGTAACACAGACCACATTTTTACTATTTTTTTTTCTTTATTTTTAAATTCGCCAGCGTGAAGTTTAGTTTTTATAAAATACGATGTGCGACGTCAACATGTAAAGTGACTTTTTTATTTCAGAAGTTATTTAAAAATGCTGTTTCATAAGTCGGGAATTTTTATTGGCAAAGGACTTTCGGCATCCGGCCGTGCTTTGCTGATTCCCCTGGAATTTTGCATAAGCGGATTTGCAACTTGCATTCCGAGAGCACGAGAGAGAAATAATCTCTGGCGAATTTAGAAATGTTTTATGCATACATACAGTTTTGTTGCTATTTATTTTACATATAGGTATTTTAAATATAAGAGCGCGCACACCTTTGACTAAACTATCGCACAACTGTTTAATCGTGCTTTGATACCTATGATCTTATATGGGGGTGCACACACTATTCTATTAGTGCAACTAAATAGTTGAATTGGCTGTGAAACAATCGACAATCTCACAACAGTTGCGTGTGTGATAGTTTAGTCAAAGGTGCGCGCCGGCTCTAAATGCGGAGGGTTACACCTGTAGTGATGATATAGGAGAGATGATTTCGTGAAAAGTGACATAATCAAGAAGAGACTGACTTAGATGACGGAAGATAGATAGATCAATATGGTGCACCAAAACCTGATCCAACGTCCTTACGTGGGTGGGTATAGAGACAATAATGATCATGAAAATTTACCTGTATTCATGGAATAAACTTCCAACATTTCCTGAATACATTTTAATCCGACTTCCGAGTTTTTTTTACCTGAAAAAGGGTCGTAATTCATTTTTCAAAGTAATGCCTTTACAAAGTTTAATGGTACAGAAGGCGGTTTGCGGCAGGAAATCTGTCCGGACTCAAAGTATAAAAAAATAATGTTGTGATTTAATTGTTAATGATACTAAAAACTTTATTTTTTATTTTAATTAAAAAATTTAATACGTTATTATAAATTAGAACAACCAGCTGGAATAAGATGATTTTATTCGTTTTGTACCAGTAATGCAAATAATCTTTGTTTGTTAAATAATTATACTTTTTTTAAATATTACAGAAATATCAATTTTTGCCTTTATCCTACGTTGGACGTCGGTTATTCAATTTTGGGCAACCGATTCTATATTTGTGTAGTTATTATTATTTAGCTACTTATATTTATGTCATTGTTCAGTTGTATTTGAAGGCAGTATTTGGTTTACATCATACAATTTATTGTAACTACATAGCATGTTATTGTTTTTGTTAATAAATTCTATATTTTTATTGTTTGTACCTGCGTACGTGTCACGATTGCCGTATCTTATTTCACGCACACTTCGTTGGGTATATCCTCAACAAATCTTCCAACAAGAAAATATGTCGTTTATTCTATTCCGTGTGATGTAATACAGCACCGATACGAGCTGAATTGAACGGTACAATTGTAAGCTCTGATCTACGGCTCAAAGAAATGCCGAGATGTATGAAAGAAAATATAATGTTTTGTGAAATCGGTAAATCAATAATATTGCCGTTCTATACATCTTTTTTCTTGTTTCATATACAAAACTGGACTTTCGTGAACTCTCGATCAAATTTAATAGTAACGTCAGAGATAGAAAACATTTTCAAACTTTTGTAATTAAAAATTATTCATTACTAGCTTTCGCCCGCGACTCCGTTCGTGTGGTATTAAAAAAAACAAAACCAAGTAGCCTATATGTTCTTCCAGACTATCCTTTACATCTATGCCAAACTCTAACAAACATCCATCTATCCATCCATCCATCCATCTAAACTTTCGCATTTATAATATTAGTCCATCTAAACTTTCGCATTTATAATATTAGTAAGATTAGTAAGATTTTTCTTATAACAACTATCTATTTTCAATCAACAATTGCAACAAAACCCTGCAGCCCTGTTTCCAATTCAAAATCAATATAAAGTGGATTCCACTAGATGTTACGTGCCACTGCTCTTTAATTGCAGTTGTTTTTGCCCACGCTTAATTGAGCTTTGCTTTTATTAAACCTTCCCCAGTTGAGATTTCAATTACACCGCACAATAAGACTAAAATAAATTAGATTTGCCTTTATTTGGTTGCCTAAAATCTTGATTAACAAAAATGTAAGTACTGTGTATTCTTTTGTCGCCCTTTAATATAACATTTTGTCCGTTGTTTTGCGGTGTTTTTTAGTCTACGTTTTCTCTATTTAAACTCACTGAGATAAAGATATAACGAGAATTTGTAGAACCTCCGTGCAACTAATTACTGAGAACGACTCAATATGCTAAGATGAAGTGCATAAAGACGAATTATGTTGTTTCAAAAATAATCTTGCTTCTGACGTTAAATAAGAGCCATATGATTAGGTTTAGGTTTATCGTCAGTAAACAGGTGTCATCTGCCCACATGAAGTTATTTTCATCTTTATACACTACGACGTAGCCTCATTTCTGGTAATTGAGTGTCCACTGCTCGTTAGCCGCTACACAAAAGTCAACATTTGCGGTAACCTTATACTAGCTTACGTACTCGCTTTGTAGAGCAAGATTATTTTTAAACCGGACTGACGGGGGCGAGTTTTTAACGAACAGATTTATATACGCTTTTATGTATCAAAATATATCTTGCAAATATTTTGTTTTTAAATGTAGGATCCAGGAAGGGGATTAATTACAAAACGGCAAGCACTTACGTCTATTTTTCCGGTGGCGGCACCGACTAGTTTCGGACTCATCGGCGGTTCATCTTCAGGGCGAGTGTTACTGGGCTTTCTGAAGATGGACCACCGATGGGTCCGAAACTAGTAGGTGCCGTCACCGGGAAAAATAGACATGATTGCTAGCCGTTTAATTAGTTATAATAATGTCTAACGAAAGTTTAAACAATTTAAATGCATGAAAATATCGAAAATTAAATAAAGCTGACACTGAATTAATAACATTACAATGCTTGTGTTTTTAGAGAGCCGATTCTCTGTGTTCTACCTTAGTTCTATATTATTTGGTCAATAAATATTTACGTTTAAAACTTGAATATTTTTCATATGAAGATATTCAGAGATACTAGCAAGCAGAATGCGGGGTTAAAGTAAACTGCATAGAACTGGATGCATCCCAACTGTTTACAATTTAAAATGAATTCGACGTCGCGGATCTGGAATGTTTTCCGATTCGGAAATAGAACTGTACCTGATGAAACGAATCGTTTAAACTGCGAGCTACGAGCTACGCGCGGTGGAAGTTTCTGCAGTACAGCTGTTGAAATTCAGAATGCAAATACGTTTTCCTCGTACTGACACGTTGAATAAACGAAGGTAAAAAATACATAATAAGACAGGATTTTACAATTTCAAAGATTAATTATATAGTTAACTAGTTATTTAGATTAACTCAGAACATTAATTTCGTTGAGCAAGTAATTTAAAAATAAGACATGAATAAAAATTGTCTTCATTTGAATTGTATTGTACAATACACGGAACAAAAAACTATGCTATTAATTGACATATTTTGTAGCATTTTTTAGACATTTTATTATGTCGTTCAATTAATTTTGTTAATACGATGGCCGTTGTCTCTAAGTTAGTTAATCAATTCGGTTGATTAATATAATTTGTCGTAGCACGGCTGGGCCGTCTGATAAGGTAGTTAGTGTGAAGTAGTTGGGAAGTTAACGTCTGTCTTGTCTGGGTGCTTAGCTTACCGTCGCTACGTACTGCTACGACTTGCTACGGTTTACGTCTGGCTAAGTCTTAGTAAGCTGGATGTTCCGCGTTGTTATTCAATGGGGATTACTGTCAATTCCCTCTTGTTACTATTGTACTAAGGAAGTAAATACATTGTAGTCAAAGGACAGTAACGTAAAAAGGATTTATAAGGTAAAAAATGTGAATAAACGTACATAGAAAGATCAGCTTTCTACTTTACATTAAATTGACTATCAGCTTAACTTTAATACAAATTCAAGATCATCTATGCTAATATTATGAAGAGGTAAGATCTGTATTTTTGTATGTATTGCAATAAATCAAAAACTACTGGGCCGATATCAAAAGTTCTTTAACCATTTAAAAGCTACGTTATCAGTGAGTAATATTGAGTATTTTTTGCATTATTTTTGTTATTTTATTTTCACGCGGACGAACTCGCGAGCAACAGCTAGTAGAATACCAATTTTGAACTGCGAATTTATTTTAACTTTTTTATTAAGCAAGACAAAAGCCTAAAAACTCGGACTAAAGATTCCAAACTAAAAGCTTTCCCGTTTTTTGCAATGGTGACTTCCTAAAAATTAACGTACCGGAAGTAATCTGGCAGCGACGTGCATGGAATCGGAACATTCGCTGCGCTCTGACGAGCACCGGACATCGGAATTAAACTACAAATACGTTTCGGTCGCAGCTGATGTTACGAGTACAATAGAATAGAGTCGACGGTCAAAAGAAATCCGAATTATTCTATGTTTCTGTGTTTTTATTCTATTCACGACCGACGAGGAATATTTCCCTGGCTTTATATTATGTAAGTTTCTAATATATATTTAATAAAATATTGGCATCACTGATACACATGGTCGGAATGGTTAATTAAACAATCTGTTAATGCAAATCCATATTAATATGCCCCTTAGGAAACATTAACGGTTATGCGTGAAAGTATGAAAGCTTTACGTCGTATGGTCACTCAGAGATAATTTACTATTTAAAATTAATAAATCATTAAGAATCATGTTCAATTCTAAACAAAGTATAGTTAGTAAGAAAGTCTAGAACTATGGAAGTTGTTTGTCGTCATAAAACTTTAAGCATGGCTTCAAGGCTGTGAGAAATTTTCCACCGCCCGAAGTAAACGAGACTTGTGACAGTTTACAGTGCAAGCCATTCACTGAGCTTCATTTGTTATTCTGAAGCTTATAATGACATTGAGAAAGAAGTCTTGTTTAAATTAAATTATTTTAACTACGCCATTTGTACTACAGAAGCTATAATCTACGTTTTTGCTACATTTTGTTATAGTACTGGGTATTTATAAAAATATTTATTTAAGTGTTTTAGGGTCGGCGCACCGGGCTTTCGTCCTCCAAATAACTCTATCATCTGTCATCTCAGTCATCATTCTCTTCTTGATCATGTCACCTTTCACGCAATCCATCCATCTCTTTCATTTATCTTTTAGTGGAGACAGTTTGAAGAATAAATGACAAGTACGTTATTTTAGACCTAGAAATATAGTTTTTAGTAATTAGACTTTAGTTAGTAACTCTAAGTTGTTTATTTTATAAGTAATTGAAGTTATAGTCTAGTTAAATGGATGTAAGTTTGCATTCGATATGTTATTTGTTAATAAGCTCGTTAATAGTTTTTTATTTTAAAAGAAATTAATTTGAATCATTGCATTAAAATGAGTGCTACAAACAAGGCTGTAAGAATCCAAAACAAGCTGTTAAGGTATAAATTGCAGTGAAAACTGATATTAAAAGCCGGTATGCGCCGTTGATTTTAATTGTCGTCGCTCTGGTGCCTTCAGAGAGCGCTTGCTTCTCGTTCAAATTCCAATTTCCCCACTGAATGCCATCTTTAATGGAGCCCTCGTTTATTAAATTTTCGCTGCTTTGTTAATCCTAATCGTATTTTTTTGCAAGTATATCTTTGAAGCGAAATTCAATACGTTTAAGCAATCTTATGTTGCTAATACAAAGAGATTACAAGCTTTGTTGTAAAATTGTTTGAATATTCTTTACGTTGATGAAAACGTCAAAAATATTTCATGCTTACATTATAGACATTAAATTACATTATCTACAAAGACTAAAACATTGTAAGAACTTTGAGAGTAAAATTTTTAAAGATTCGCTCTACGCAAGCAGTATTTTAGGGTACACAAATCATTAGCTGACTTAATTGCACGCAAGCTACTAGCATGTGACGACTACGGGCATGTAAGTTTAGGGATTTGTTTGAGGGAGGTAAGAAGTTTGACACAATAATACATACAATCTTGTCCCATTTCGTGAACATTTTACTGACATGTCTTTACGTATTGCGCCACTAGCTTGCAGGTGACCGTTATTGGCATACCGGATATCACATTTTACTGGCATGTGTATTCCCGCCCTTACATTAGGACATAAAAAGTCAAAAGGTACACACACTGACTTTACTAAAGCCGTGAAAACCAACACTTCATGAGCACGTGTCGGCCGGGGAGCTGATTGACTTAAAGTCGGTCACTGGAAACTACGCGTCAACCAGCATTGGTTAAGTTCAGAGTTATGGCGTCAATATACAGCCTTCATCCCTTAGTAAATAAATGTAAGCATAATGCGGGTCTAAACTTTACAATATTAGTTTAAAGTACCTATTAGTTTCAAACACAATATTGGCATTTTTATGTTCGTAAAATAAGGTAATAGGACTTCTAAAGTGTAATCACTACATTTATGTTTTTATTTTTATAAGGGCGGCCCCTTGCCGCCCCGTCGTTTTCCCCTGGCGTGGTGAATCCAAGGACTTTATTTACTTTATTTTACAATCGATACAATATTAATCTCATAGCTAGATAAAATTTAAAATACAATATTTACAGTTAAATTATACAATACATTTTAAAATACATACCTATTTACAATTTAAAACGATAAAAAAAAACAATAAATTACTATTACTACTAGGACTAGATTATAATTATGACTACATTTTAAATATTTACCAATATACAATTATTAAATGATGTCCAGTATACGGTTTTTACATTTTGTTTCTTTTTAGTACTTTCTTCGCTATCTCTTTACTAAAATTTACAAAAATATCTCTTGTTTTCTTGTTGTTTATTATTTTACTCAAGTTTTCTAACACTATTTTTTCTTTCATCTTAGTTTCTACTTCTGCCCTTAATCTACCGAATACTGGGCATTCTATAAGGGAGTGCAACTACATTTATGTTAAAATGTAATAAATCAGTAGTTTTTACTCTGAATTACCAATGTAAGAGCTACAGCTGTAAATGAGGATAAAAACATTTAAGCTAAATGGATATATGATTGAAGACATCGCAGATAGTTGTAAAATACAAAAAGTTTGTAGTATAAAGTAGTTTGCAAGCGAGTTGCAAGCTAGCGGACTGAAGATTAAAAAGTTTTACAGTTTCGAACTTTGTCTTAAAAATATATAAAAGTATGGATGTTCTTATTTAAGTTAAGCTAGCTTAGCTTTCGGATCAAAATCAGAAGATTTACAATGCATAATAAAAATAAAGCATTCTTACTACTTTAATGAAATTAAATATTAAAATGTTATTTTAGTTTATGATATATCTTGTGTGTATACCCATCTCATCCTGCGTGTAATGTGTAAATCTGCTCTTCAAACGTTACCCTCTTCACGATCTGCAATTACACGTAGCAGTAACACCTGGCGACATTTCCCAGATTACATTATAATATGAATTCAAATGTACCGGTACAATCAGGTATGCACTAGGGCGTATAATAAAGCACGTCTTGCACTAATTGCTTCATTTAGTGCATTGTGTATGTGATATTACATTACGTACAGTTACGTGCAAAATGTGTTCCTTACTAAAAACCGTAATTTTATATTTTGTTACAGTTAATGTTACTTTTACGCTTGCAGCCTTTACTGTCTAACTATTAGTGGCAGTTAAGAGTTGAAATCGGCTTAAGTTTTAGTACTTATAGCTTCTAAAGTTCTTGAAAGTATCGTTACTCCAAAGACTCCTAAGCTGTCTATGAAATAGAATTAAATAGCGAGTGACCTTTATGATCCAAATAATATTGCGTTCACTAAGATTTTAAAAATGTTTTTTTTTATATGTATATATTACTAGCTGTTCCCTTCATCCGCGTGAAATTATAAAAAAATATTTCATTGGTTACCTACATTTGTCAAATTATCAATTGCAAATGTCAAA
>LD689013.1:152047-170199 GCA_003118335.3 Papilio memnon
TCCGTGGCTTCCGGAAGAGATTCTAAATTAAAGTGCTCAATCGGCATTTGCTTTGAAAATACAATTTAATCGCAACAATTTCCTTTGTTAACATTGATTAAGGTTCGCCCAAAGATCCTTATTCGGTTAACTCTCACATCTTCAACTAGACCAATCAATATCATGTGAATTTTTTTTATTGTCGTTTTTATAGGCTACTAGCGTCCCGCCCCGGCTTCTAACGGGTCTAATGCGGTATTTACATCACATTATAAAGCTCTTAAACAATCAGTATTTCGCTACTATAATATACATATAAACCTACCTCTTTAATCACTCTGTCTATTAAAAAAACTGCATCAAAATCCGTTAGTTTTGAAGGTCTAAGCATACATAAAGACAGACAGGCAGCGGGAACTTACTTTGATTTATACTGTGTAGTAATTAAAATATTTTTAGGTTATGTAAAATATGGTAGACGTTTATTTTTAGTTCTAATTAGTGCATTATATAATTATTGTTGTTTGTAAAATGTTTCATGATTGTGGATATGACGAACAAAGCGAGCTAGTTAATGTTAGGAACTCTGTGAAGCGAAGTCAAGCTTTCTGTTGTTACTATTGTAATTATGGAGTGATGTATGCACAAATGTAGCATTGCGGATCTATTTTGGAAATACAGCTAAAAGCTTTATTAAAAAAATATAATTATACTAGATTTTAAACGCGATTTATGCGCGAAGAATTAACAAAAACTTATGTGTTCTTCCAGACAATCTGTGCCAATTTTATCGAGATCTGTTAAGCCGTTTTGGAGTGTATCCATCCTTCCAAACTATATATTATAAGTCTGAAGTATTATTTAAAGACAAGCAAACATAACTCGCTCATGATTAGAAACAATTTTATATTCTCTTAAATGATTTTTAAATTTAAAGACACCTTTTTATGGGAACACCCGAAAGATGTAATAACACGGTACTCAAGTTCGCCTAACAAAAGTTAATATTAACTTATCAAGGCAAACTTATCTACAAATAATTCTTTTGTTTCAGGTTTAAAATAAATTCACTGCTACAAATTTTCTGCGAATGTCTTAAAGGGTAAGTCAGAAAACATTCTTGTCTATACTAATATAATAAAACGTAAACACACACTTCTTTGTTGCCTAAGATGTCAGCAATTACAGCATATTTTTGAATAATTCTTTTTTTAATAAAAAGCCCTACACTTACGTCACGCTTTAGGTTGTATATTTTAACGGCATTAAACTTAAGGGGTAAATATTTTGGATAAAAACCCTAATGTGGGAAAGAGACCATAAGGTGCTGCCAACATCAAGGAAGCAATATTGCCATGGTTTGTGATCATGTCATGTATTTTGACATTTGCAATTGATAATTTGACAAATGTAGGTAAACAATATAATAATTTTTTTATAATATCACGCGGATGAAGCCCCATGCGAACAGCTAGTATTAGCAATAAAATTGTACATAAAAATCTTTATCTAATTTTAATAGGGATACTCTACTTGTATTATTTGATAAGATGTAGACTTTCTAATTAATATTTATGCTTTGTAGAGATTTTTTTAAAATAAATAACATGAAAGAAATGAATTGAACGTATAAAATATATTAAGAACTAAGAATAAAGTTATAACAAATGAACTGTGTATCGAATAAGACACTAGAAGAAGCAATCTGGAATCGATCTCAAGGATTAGGCGAGCGGTCTGGGAAGTTTTAGTACACCGATCTGAGATTTGCCAGCAGTACTCGCAATCTCACAACTCATTTCAGTAATTAATATCATGTTGTGGTGTGCTTGTGGTTACAGTATCGAATTTCTCAATATTAACTATATTTCCAATTACACGCTTTGAGGTAATAATACGCAGTAATATAACCTCAAAATCATGTTGATTAGGTCGAATCAAGCAGTGATTGAGCTTCTAAATTACGTATTGACTATTGATGAATTTAAAACTGCATTGGACGGATATTACGCTATTTCATTTTCGCTGGATTGCTGAAATTTCCATTTATTTTATCATCACCTACTGATTATTTAGTGTTAGTTTATACGGAGTTTCTAAGGAGTAAATTCGGAAACTCACATCATGATGATATGGACCCAATAATACTAATGGTTAAAAATAGCTGGGAAACCGGCCATTTGTCAGTTAAATTATGGGAAAAGGTGATTTACCGTTTTATTTTTAATTTACGAGTTTTATAATAAAATGTGTAGGTTTCTCTTGTTTAGTATAAATGTATAATTTTATAAGTGTCTATAATGTTTAGGGTTTTCACATTCTGACCACGTTTATTGGAAAACGCTCGGCCTCGCATTCTTGTATTTGTTGTACCATTCAGCCTAAATGAAATGGACACCGTAATGTTACGTTTGTGTAGAACGGCCCATACTTTTTTATGTTACTACGCTACTTGAAGTGTAAAATATAGGAATACCGAACACTATTAGCCGATTACGATTTGCTTATGTGCGTACAAAAGGCCACTTTTTTCCAGCTTTATTTCTTACAGTAATAGTAACTAACAGTGTTTATACTTTTCCATAAACTGATTTTATTACTATTAGCGATTCACCACTGTTTCGCCTGGGTGTCAAAGAATTTACGTTTCATATCTTTTCTGCCATAATCATATCCTTCCCATCTCATCTTCCTCACCTTATCCTACTCTCGTAGTGTCGGCGCACCGGGTTTTCGTCCTCCAAATAACTCTATCATCCGTCATCTCAGTCATCACTCCCTTCTTGATCATGTCACCCCTGTCATGCAATCCATCCATCTCTTTCTAGGTCTAACTCTACCGGTGTACCCATCCACATTGTTCCCTTACCCTAGTACCCTTCCCGTTGATGTAAAATAGCCTATGTTTCTCAATGTAGCTTTCTAATGGCAAAATAATTCTTGAAATCGGTTGAGTAGTTTCAGAGCATATTCGATGCAAACAATCAAATCCTCTTTGTAGTATTAGAATAGATATATATAAAACATAGTTCTTTTAATGCTTTAGTATAATATAGGAACTTTTTATTCTTTTTAAACAATGTGATTTACACTCTGTATGTGTTTCTGTAATTCGAACATCCCCGGTTTCAATTATTTTTTAGTATATTTTTTGGATTTAATACTGTTCAACTTAAATTATGTTGCAAATTAATTAATAGTAACCGTCGATCTTAACAGAAGTTGTAAGGAATTCCTAAAATAGCCACTAAAATGTATACTCACACCGGTATCCGGCAGCCGGTAGTACAAACTTCTTGTAAGTCATTAACGTACATTTGTTGAGAAACGCTTGCGGCATTCCAATAATAATCGCAAGAGCTTAACGCTTTAAGCGGTTTACAACTTAGCCAATACTTGTCTAATTCTGAACTTAAGTATTCGAAAACTTAAGCATAAAACATTTTGAAAGGAATAAGAGTAACAAAGCGTTACAGAAACGTAGGACGGATTAGGACCGATTGTATCTACATAATACTAATTAGACGCGAGAATGTTAAGTTAGTCAATATTTTCTTTGTCTAGAGATAAGAGAGAATGAACGAACGGAAAGAGCACCTGTTATTTTTTTGAGCTATGGTGTAAATAGTCCAAGTTGCCCTAATAATTGCTGAACTTCGCAAGAAATGGCACTTTAAAAAGAAGAGATGAGGGAAGGCAACGCATCCGTATTCAGGTGCATTGTCTAACTTAAATTAACGTTAAAAGATGAAAAAGTAATACATACTTCGTAATTACTGTCCATTTTCTCTGTCTTTTTATTATCTTTAATTACAGACTAAGCCCGAGCTTACTCAGGCACGTATTGAAGATATATTTCATTACAGGGTTTTAATTAATACTTAAAGCGAAGCCTTTTGACCCCAATATAAATACCTCCATCCAATCAGAGGATATTTTCAAACGACCTTGATACACTTTTAGACAGCTTTGTAAGTTTTTGGAAGTTGAGATGGATTTAATTTGATTAATTTTCTGCTTTATTCAATAAGAATTCCGTACTAATTGATTTGAAGAAAGTTGTATGAATTAAAAGTAGTATAATAATTTAATTTAATTTACGTAAAGAAGTAGATTTTTTTATGAATATTCAGTATTTGGATATCGTTAGGGTAGTGCAGGTTGGGCGACAGCTCAGGGCTCTCATGTAATCCTGTTCATCCACCCGTAGATCTCGCCCAGGGCGTGAGTAATGCTGAAACCGGTATTGATTGACTAAGACTGTTTTTATTTTGCGAACAACCCGTTTTACCGTTTTTAAGTTAACTTGTCGTAGATATAGCGTAATTTTGTTTTCGTTTCATAAAAAGTTATAATTATACTTTACGAAAATATGTAAAATCATAATCTATATATATAAAAAAAACCGTGTTAGTTACACCATTTATAACTCAAGAACGGCATCACCGATATGGCTGGAAATTGGTGAGGAGGTAGCTTAGAGCCAGGAGACGGACATAGGATACTATTTATTCCGTTCGACAGCGATGGATGGATGTTTGTTAGAGTTTGTAGCCTAAACGGGTAAACGGATTTCGATGAAATTTGGTATAGACGCGGAGGATAGTCTGGAAGAACACATAGGCTACTCACTTTTGTTTTTTAATTCCACGCGGACGAAATCGCGGGCGAAAGCTAGTTTCTAATAATTAATCTTTTAGGATTTCAAGTATTAATGGTTTAAATCAACCGAAGACAATAAATAAATGAATTTTGTCGTTACCAACGTTGACGTGTCGGTCAGACTAGGTTTGTACCGCGCCGGCTGTCTAGGCAGCTGATAAAATATTCATCGCACGAAGCGTACCTAGTGCTGTACTTGTATAATTTTGTATTAATGAAAACAATAATTGTAAACACGTAAAGAGTTTTATTAGGTCAGTACATAAAGTTTTCATTTACAATTTTTTTACAGTGATTTCTCCTATTTTTCAAGCAATGTAAATATTTTAAGGTTTTTATAATTATTTAGGTATTTATAAAGCTGTATGAGCACACTCACAAACAACGATTACTCTTGCATCGGGTAGAACACTAACAATACATAATCTTGCCAGGTGACAGTATTAGATTTTGACCTGGAATAGTTAATTAAATTATAAAAAGAAATTTCCCCTAGGCGGATAAACTAGGAATGACATAATAACCTTTACGACCGTGTATTTTAGTAGGGGATAGTCCGATAAAATATTTTACGGTGACCCTCCGCGCAGTCCTCGGCGCCAGCGCGCCCTCTCGCGGCGGGGGCGTTGAATTCTCGTAAATGTCGGTGTAAGCTCTGCTCTTCACCATGATTAAGAATTTATGAGACACCTCAAAAGATACTTGTGCAAGACAAAAGTTTGGGATAATATTTTAAATCTATACTTGCTTACAAATTCGTAAAAGCATTCAATCTGACTTACAAAGTGTTTTTAAATGCCATGTCGACGAAGTCGCGAGCAAAAGCTATTCTAACTAACATTATAAAAGCGAAAGTATGTATGGGTGGATTTTTTTTAGAGTGTCTAGCCTAAACTGCTCAAAAGATCTCAATTAAATTTGGCTATTTATTTTTATTTTTTAAATCCACGCGGACGGAGTCGCGGGTGAAGGCAAGTATGAAATGAAATATAAAACTTGCTTACATAAGTGTTTGCTGCCAAGTACAAAAGCGTAATATCATCCTTCTCAATCGCGCAATCATTTATTTTTGTATGGGTGAATAGTGAAACTGTTCAAAATACACACAACAAAGTGCTGATGTTACGCGACGTGATAGTGAAAGAATATTGCGGAAGGAAAAGCACATTTCCGAATAAGGATAGTAACGTGGCATTTCGTAGACATGAAATATGGATGATGTATCTATGCGGAAGTACCATAGTACAATATTTGTATTGAAAAAGATCGGAAAAAGGTACAATATTGCGGACAAACATTCGAAGATCAATAAAGTCCTTTATACCATCTTTCTATTGTCGGAGTCAATGAAAAAGGGTCAAATAGGAATTTTTAATGCCATACATACTGTAGTATTTATTCATGAGATAACAAAATTATAGCGAATACCATTTGATTTTATAAATTCTACTATCAAAAGGTGACAGTTGAATATACGTCTACGATCGATCTACGAGTATTAGCTCTACGAAATTGCTACGATAACGAGTTATTACGAAGGTGGAAAGCTCTGTCTATTTTTATTTTTTTTCAAAATAATTATAACTGAATGAGATAATACATAACTACACACAAAAGGAACAGTTTTTAAATCTAGAATTTAAAAAAAAATGCCATGGTAGATATAGTAAGTTAACATATTAACAAATAGCTAGCGGAAAGACATTGATGTTATTAAGTGTGACCGTTGTCGAGCTTAATTTTGTACAAACCTCCAGCCGCAGCCTCTCGACGCGCTCCCCACCGGACAGTCTTTATTATTCATGACAGTGCAGCCTCTTTAACAATTCAACCGTGATTCCTTCTATGTTTTCTAATGTATCTTGTCTTGTTTTTTTATCTATTAAAATGTCTATTAGGTTGCCGTTTCATTTTTAATTCCAATAAACCTTAACAATATAAAATTGTCACAAGAAAAAATGTTACAATACTTCCAAGTAACCGTAAAGTTGTACTTTATTGTAGTGTGCATGTTTCTTGAACCATTAAAAGCATTCAATCAAAATTTTACGATAAAATCAAGCGAACAACACGCGACAAAATATAAAAATGTTTAAAAGGTATGAGCATATTTTTATCGTGTTCGCTGCGGTGGCGGTGAGTACCAAATGTAGAGTTACAATCGATTATAAAGGAGGTACCTTCGTGTGTAAAAAGTAGCGGGACTATTATTAATACTTTTTACGCTATATTAATGTTGTTTTAAACGTAGTATTCGACTACAGTCATACATGTTAGGGTAATTAATAAAACTTTAAAATTGCCAATAATATATGGAGCTTAAATTATTTCTTCATCAACACATTAAACTCACATGTACTGAATGTTACGATCAATTTAATATAACATTACTTCAGAAAGGTCTTACGTTTTAATCACATAACTTGGAATTGAGAAAATTGAGTAAGTTGATTTACGAGTGAAGATTGCCTCGACCCCCTCCCGCTTTCTCCTAACCTCGAATATTTACGGCGCGGTTGCTAGTCTCGAGTTTATAAACGTGATTGTAGCTTTCAAAGGAAAAAGTACTACCTTTTTTATATGCTATACATACATGTAAACTGTGTACTTTAAATATGTTTTGTATGAATATAATTTAGTCTATTAAAATATAACCATTACATATTCATTTTGTGTGCCGGAGGCATAATTTGAGTACCTTTTCCTTTCCACCCGTTTCTTATAAGCATGGAAAGGGAAAGTGGATTTGACGGTAGAGGAGACGCATAGGAAGGGGTAATATCCTCTTTTTGTGTGTCTCCTCCGTCGATTAAGCGTAGACAACGCATCTGCAATTAGGGATGTCTAAGGTCAGGGGTCGCTTCGTCTTTTTGGTTAATTCAGGTGGCCACTCTTTCGTTTGCCTTAAAAACTACGAGTATACGAGCATGGTTTATTTAAAAAAAAATGTTTAGCATTATTTGATAACACCCTGAACAATGTTCTGGGTTATTTAGATAAAGTTTGGAATGGATACGAATCAAAACTGTACAGTCGGAGTAATAACCGCAAGGCATGTGAGGTTAACCCGAACTACAAAGTTTGATGATGCGTACAAAGATAAAACTATTTCCAACTTTAACAACAAAATCTAGTATTGGACTACTAATACTGGGTTTTTGAAGTTTCCACTTATTTTGTCATTACCTAGCGATTCATTAGTATTAGGTTGATCTATGTTTCAACGGAGTAAAAATCAAATTACATAGAAACGCCATTCATGAATTTATCGAAACAAAAATACTAGCGAATGGTTACTGGGAAACCGGCCATAAATCTATTACTTTTCATTAAAACGTTAGGTACCATTTTCGGAGTAAAGAAATAAAAAAACTGGTTTAACTAAATGTAAATGAAAACAGGGTGAAAATTGATCAAGATGACTTTCAAACTTGTATATTTCTATTTATTCACGACATCGGGCAATCTGGAACTTTCCAGACCTCAAGCGAAACTTATGAATTTCAGAATTTACTGAGAATATGAGCTGTATCTAAATAATAAGATTACTTTTGAATTTATGTTGTGGTAATTAAATAATGCCCATTGTTTATTACGGAGAGCGGGACCACAAAAAGAAACATTTGATTATACTTTTCACTACTATATTTGAACATTCACATACAGATCCATTCGATGACATTTCAGAACACAATGCCACCGACATTTAAAAAACTAGTAACTCCATCTATTGAATTTATAGCTTAAACATAATATACACCCATCATCTATTATTGCCAATGTGATTAAAATACACTACAAATGAACTATTTCGGTGTTCTTCCTATTTTTCAGTTAATTTTAAATCTATGTGAATGATTTCTAATTTATTGAAGATAAATATTAGCTAACGTTAATAAAACAAGCACAGCGTATGTGGTAATGTAAATATTACCAATTTTAATTACTCTATTGGGAGTTAATGATGTGAGTTAATTGCTCTTCAGAGCTTTGATCGCGCGGAAAATAGTTTCAGGCGAAAATCTACAATATTAATAGCTGCATGTGTTATTTTATTGATGTTTCTGATTTTAATGTTTCTATATACCAACTGTAATAAAAATATTTATTTAATTAGTTAACAAGGATCGCTATAAACACGATGAAAGAGGAATTGTAAAAAAAAACGCGGGACTTTTTGAGCTGGTAATTTTATACTTATTTTAATTGTAATTCGCATGTATGAGAATTGTGTGTTTTGTGCAGAGTTTGTAGTGGGGGCGCGTGGCGCGGCGTGGCGCGGCGGGCGGCGGGCGCATGGCGCTGCTGTACCGCGCGACGCGGCTCAAGGACCGCGCCGACACGCACGTGTTCACATTCGTGGTGACGCGCTCGGCCACGCGCGAGCCCGACCGCGATGTCACATCTAAGGACTTCTGCTGCTCGCACCAACGCTGGGCAGTCGCCTTCAGCCGCACAGATGCCTCATTGGGTAACTACTACATCAATAGAAAATGCCCTAACTATCGAAATACACAGACATGCTACATATATTTCATGCTTAGCATAAAGAAAACATTTTATGATGGTTTATTTGAAACACATTTACATAAGCATCAAAGACATGTAAAATCAACATTTTTGTTACTCACACTTTGAGAGTTAGCGAACACACGAAAATCAACTGTTTTGATAGGATCAACTCGGATAAGTAAAACATGATTAAAGTTTTTACATTACTTTACCAGGTGTATATTTGGTATGGCGCGGCGCGTGCGAGGGCATGCGCGTCTATGTGGATTTCACATTCACTTTGCTGAGCCGCGACCACTTCACCGCCAACGAGGGCTTCTCGGGCAAGCAGGTGCGGTTCAACTCGGGGTGCGCGGCGCAGGGTCGCGGCAGGTGCATCACCCTCGCCGAGCTCACTGCGAAGTTCGCGGACGCGCGCGGCGAGTTCCAGCTCGAGCTCACCATGTCGAAGGTCCGGACTTTGTACTCATGCGAGCTACGCGCGCCGCGGCTCGACACTCCGCCCATAGCTTTCGCCGGGTTTGACTGGTCGGTGTCGGCAAGCGGGGGGAACAAGGAACCCCTTACGCTGCGACTGGTGCGTCTGTCCGGAGAGGGGCAGCGTTGCCGAGTTCGGTATGCCCTCGCTCTTGGAGAGGGCGAGCGGCGTCTGCATTCCGGTCCACTGGAGTGTGTGTGCGACCCCGAGGGCCGAACGCCTCCTTGGAATCCCCGCCCTCCTTCTCGTATTCTCCATAAGGGTGTGAGACTGACGGTGGAGCTGGTGTGGGCGCGCGCGTTAGCGGAGCTGGCGGTGTCGGCGGCCGGTCGTGCGGCAACGTGCTACGATCGCGACAAGCAGGCATGGGCGCTGCGCTGCGACACTCACTCTGAGACCGTGCGCCTTCACATGCTATACCGCGACGTGCACCACGTGCCCAGGAACCACCTTCGCTACGTGAGCTGGTCGGCATGGCTAGTGCGCGCATCACCGGCACCGGGCGAGGCTGATGCCGACGAGCTGCCGGGCGCACCCTTCGAACATTACTATGCGCAGGAGAGTGCAGACGAGGGTCTTATGATGGAGACCGCCCTTCGAGTGGAGGACATTTCGCGAGCTGGGTGTGCCTTTCTACACGCGGGCGGCGAGCTCCGCGTTCGTCTCGAGTGGGGCGACACCTATCTACTCTTCCAGGCTACATACCACGTCTACGATGACCTTTGTCGTCTGCACGCTCATCAAATGAGGTCGGTAACGACATCCTTGCTTGTTTTGTTATTTTATCTGCAGTGCGAAATACTATATAATCTCAATTTAATTCCCTCTCCAATTTAAAATACATGAAGCAATTGTTTGAATTTAGTTTTTTTGCAGGCGTGAAATAACAGCGTTGCAAGCGGAGAACTATTCGCTGGAGCGGCAGCTGTTCAGCTACCAAAAGAGCCTGGCGTATGCGCAGGCGCAGGCGGGGGAGCCGGCGGGCGCGGAGGCCGCGGGGCGGCGCTCTCCCGCCGAGCGTTCGCTTTCTACTGACACGGAGTACGCGTGAGACGCGCCCCCCCGCGGCGGCGCCCCGCGCTGCTCCCCGCGCCGCTCCTCGCGCCGCTCCGGCTGTCTTCTCATGTGTTCTCCACTCTTCTATCTTCTCGACTGACTCTGACGTTTTTGAGCGATTTATCTATTTTTCTAAAAGTTTTACGGCGAGCCGCGCCTCGCCTGCACGCTTGCCGCCGCCCGCCGGCGCCCCCTGCCGGCAGACGCCCGCACTCTCGCCGCTCGACTCTATCGATAGCCGATTATTATATTCGACTACTTTTCTATTTATCTGTACATAAAATATATTTAGATATTATATATTATGTATATTTCTAACTTGAAACTCGAATTCATATACTGCAAACAGTCGATTTACGATTAAAAATCTAAAAAAGTGTAAGATCTTTTATTCCTTATGTAAAGCTTTGAAAGATATTTATATTTCGCTAGTTTTAAGCATTTTATTATAAAAGCCTATCGGTAAAAGGGACTTGTAATTATTATTGTAGATAAAAGTAGTAAAATAGTGAAAATGTATATTTTCTACAACCTTCTTTACACTTTACGCAAATTATTTTTAATTAATCTATGTTTAATTCTTATTTATTCTAGATTTTAAATCTTCACAATCAATGCTTGTAGACGTCAATATACAAACGAGAATAAAAATAGGATATATAAACATGAAAGTTTTCTTAATTAAAAAAAATTATTCTTTTTAACAAAACTTTATCAAATATTTCCTTTAATAACATCCTAATATTAAATACTTACTTAATATCAATAATCCAGGTGAGTATCACACATAATACGGAAATAAACATCGGCAAGAAAGTACAGCTCCAAAGTTTCTATGCACTTTACTTCTATGCTATCGACAAAATGGGCTTAATATTTCATACTTTAGAACTACTGAGAAAACTAAACTTTATCCTACTTAGGACTTAACTTTCAGCCTCAAAGAACTTTACAACTATTCTTATAACTTAATAGAGATTATTAAACTTTTAACTTGCTAGTTCAAGGTCAACGATATTGTCATTAGATTATCGTTAGCTTAAAAAACTTAATTAATAAAGGAAAACCTTAAAAAATATTTTTACAAATATTCAAAGATTTTAGTAAATAAGTAAGAACTCTAATGAATCATTTTTTTTGTTACCTAATTTCTTTTAATAAGGTCTACTAATAAAAAAGCAATAAACAGAATCCAAAGTCGTGAATACGTTGACTATAACAAAAGGCGTGTAATTCAATCGACTAACGAGCCGCAGCCGAGTTGGTGCCAAGTGCTCCAGTACTAGTTACGTCTGTCGCCTCTTGAAGCTTCCTTTAATGAGATCCGATTCTTTAAGTGAACACAATGAAAGTCTGCTTCGTTAAACAATAGTTATAAATTCTTCTTGCGTCATTTATTAACTTTATTACAAGACTAGCTGTTCGCGTGCGGCTTCATCCGCGTGAAATTATAAAAACTTTATTTTTATTGTTTATACTTGTCAAATTATCAATTGCAAATGTCAAAATGACATGACATGATGACAAACTATGGCAATCTTGCTTCCTTGATGTTGGCAGCAACTTATGGTCTCTTTCCCACATTAGGGTTATTATCCAAAATATTTACCCCCTAAGTTTAATGGCGTGAAAATATATATCCCAAAGCGTGATGTAAGTTTAGGGCTTTTTATTAAAAAAATAATTATTCAAAAATATGCTGTGATTGCTGACATCTTAGGCAACAAAGAAGTGTGTGTTTACGCTTTATTATATTAGTATAGATAACCAAGGCTTTGCAGAAACACGTTTAAGAGAATGTTTTTTTTTGTTTCATTTTTATTAACGCACTTTTAATCATAGAATGGATTAACTTAAAATGTATGTTTTTTGGGAAATTGCGCATGTAAGACGTCATCCTATCTCTTTTATTTTCATTCTATTGTAAGCGAGTTGATTAGTCGTATTCTTCTCGCGAAAATAATGATGTTTATGATAAAAACTAAAAAAAACATACATTTTGTGTTATTTTTTTTTAAGAATGAAGGTGCGATATAGTGTTCGGATATATAGTTGGAATTTCAAAGAAAGGTCAATATGATATGCTTAAGAGGGGAGTGAATTCAGATATGACGTGATAGAAATTTACGGAAGATCAACATATACTGTGCCGACCCTCCGTAGGAACAAGAGCAAGTTGAATACGATGCTGATTTATGCCAATCTTAACTGAAAACTCAAGCATATACTTAAAGTGTACCTTTTAGTAATGTTATTTCGTAAAAATAACTAAATACGTTTCTATTTTAGTGTAGTTTGTACAAGTTCATAGCAGTCAAAGCCATTAGCGCCATTAGTAAGGCATGCATTAATCAGTCCTCTGTCTGGTAACTACAGCTATCAATTATTAAACAGTCTTCGAAGGTTGTCATGAACAAATTATTTATTACACAAGGTTATTTGAAATAAATACGCAGACATAGAAATATTCAACATTATTACACACCATGTTTAAGAGCGTCGGTGGCTCAGTGGTTTAAGCACTTGACTTGTAATCTACAGGTCTTGGGTTTCGAATCCCACTGCCATGTACCAATGTGATTTTTCGATTTTTCGAATTTTCATATGTACATAATTTACCCGACGTTCTTACGGTGAAGGAAAACATCGTGATGCAACCTGCACATGTCGGAGAAGAAATTCAAAGATGTGTGAAGTCAACCAACCCGCAGTGGGCCAGCGTGGTTGACTATGGCCTAGTCACCCTAACTTTAGGGTAGGCTTCGAGCCCCTCGGTGGGGACGTATAGTGAGCTGGTGATGATGATGATGATGATGATGATGATGATGTTTAATACCATACAAATTTTACGAATTCAGGACATCTTACTAATATCATATATGCGAAAGTATGGATGGATGTTTGTTAGAGTTTGCAGCCTAAACTGCTGAACGGATATTCGGCATAGAGAACATAGTCTGCAAGAACACATAGGTTACTTTTTGCTTTTTTTAAATCCTCGGAACGACTCGCTGGCGATAGCCACTATTAAATAAATAAGCTCCCATATCCTATACCTCGAGAATGTGCATAAAATAGAAATAAAACAGTAAAGACTTGATGAACAGGAGACCTCATTAACTCTGTCATTAACAGAAGGCATTTTCCTTCTAAATCCCACTTTATTCGTTTCATGACCTCCCATTATTTTTGATCGAAAATAGATTATTAGATTGTTAGAATTGAAGTTAACAACGCATTTATAATTGCGGTCTGTCGACCAATTTACTTATCATTAATTAAAATCGACAGTAATTGACTTATTAAAATGTCGTCGAAAATTATTGAAATTTCATGATAATATTGTCAATAAATTATGTGACCATAATTGTGGCTTAGATTCTAATTAATTGACTTAATTAATGGCGTTTCACGTTTTCTGGTGACTGATATAGAATACATAACGCAATAGTTGAATATAAAAAAACAAAAGAAATGTGCAAACGAAATAAAAGACAATCTGTTCAAGTTACAATAAAACCAGCGTAAAACTCTACACCCTGCAATTTTTACAGTACAAAATAAATGTATAACAAAGTAACCCGAAACAGAAAACGCTGTCCTCGTTCATTACCACGTTCGTTTTACATTCTGAACTCAATTAGCACAGCGTATAGTCAAAATAAACAGAATTTTGTAATCGAGTGTACAACTACATTACATTCCTCGTCCCTCGGGATACTATGATGAGATTGTTTGCGATAAAACGGACCAGTTTGCATGAACTTAATACAGTTTAATATGTGTTGCTGTGACAAAATTGCGAATCAAAGTTATTTCAAAAATCTATACTAATATAATAAAGCGTAAACACACACTTCTTTGTTGCCTAAGATATCAGCAATTACAGCATATTTTTGAATAATTCTTTTTTATTTTAATAAAATGCCCTACACGTACGTCACGCTTTAGGCTATATATTTTCAAGCCATTAAACTTAGGGGGTAAATATTTTTGATAAAAACCCTAATGTGGGAAAGAGACCATAAGTTGCTGCCAACATCAAGAAAGCAAGGTTGCCATGGTTTGTCAGCAAGTCATATCATTTTGTCATTTGCTATTGATAATTTGACAAATGTAGGTAAATAATGAAATTATTTTTTTATAATTTCACGCGGATGAAGCCGCAAGAGAACTCCTAGTAAGTAAATAACTGAAAAGAGCTACAGAAAGTAAGTTATGACAGTCTTGAGTATGATTCTTTGTTCTTTTTTAAAACATTAAAAGGGAGTACTAGATTTTCAATGACAATTAAAGTCAACAAACAAATCTTGAAGCTTTAGTAGGTTATTCTTTATCGTTGCTATTGTTTTAATTATCACAACAATTATTTCCTGAATTAAGATAGGAGAAGTTCTTAAAGCGAGTTATTTAATATGAGGTACTAAGGGTTTCTCACGACACATTAACGAATCTGAGTACGTATTTAAGACAGCATTGTTAGGTTGTATCAATTCGTATAGAACTTCCTACATTTATAGCAGGAGTAGGAAATTTGCAATCATGTCGTATGTTAACACAAAGCCATTTATTGGAAAATGATCTCAATTCGTTTGAATTTTTTGCGCTTGTTAGATTAATTTAACAGGATACGGGAACGACTGTGAAACATTGCGTATAGTTAGCCGCAAACAAAAGCTTATATTTATTTTATTGTTTGGAAATTTACATTCGAATACTGTATTGTCTTTATACTTGGTTATCGTGTACTGCCTCGTTACAAAAAACAATTCGTTCTACGAATCCAAACATAAATTTTAACAGTGGTAGTGCCCGCTTTAACATCTTCGCACAAATTGGTCGGCTCGCCCAGTGTAATACCACGACCACACAGAAGACAGGCGTGAAGTGGGAACAATTCCGCGTTTCGTCTGATGAGTGTGGTGCCGGAGGTCTAATTTTAATCGCTTTTTATTTCCACCGTTTTCTTGAGAAGAGAGGATGGGAAGGAAAAGTGGATTTGACGGCGGAGGAGACGCATGGGAAGGTGATATATCCTGTACATGTGCGTCTCCTCTTCTGTCGATCAAGGGTAGGCAACGCAATCTGCAATCGCGGATGTCTAAGGGCAGCAGTCGCTCCGCCATTTCAGCGGATTAAGGTGGCCGCTTGCTCGTTTGCCACCTTATAATATAAAAAAAAATGTATTTGAACTATATCTTTCACATTAATCCGTAAGAGTAATTACATTAAAAAGTGTTACAAAGTTATCGCGTTTTGATATAAAATTTAAGAAACGAATTGTAACCTTATTATCACACAGTAAAAAGAAATAAAATATTATGAAAAGCATTATAACGCTATTATGATAAGGTTAATAGCAAGGCTGTGCTTTCTCAGTTAAGCGCAATATAAATGAAAACAAAGGCGGCGCATGACATTGTTAATTAGCGACTGCCTGTGCCGCATACATTAGCCGGAGTCGGAGCAACTCTCAAAGAGGATTTAATGTTGTGCCACTTTCACACAAGGGCAACACAGGCAGAACAGTAAAGATTGCAGTACTGCTGTTGTTTGAATTGACATTTACTGTTATAATTGTACTGTGATATCCTACTGCTCTATGTGATTGTGCTACCCTCGAGGGAATCCGTAAGCAAGAAATACGCAGCGTGAAGCGACGAGACGCGACAGATTGTGCAATCTGATCTGCCTGCATAATGTTCCTCTGCTGGAAATCTCTAAAACATATTACAGTCCTGTTTTACTGACTTTTGACTGTTATTTTGCATTTATTATGTACATTTATTTACTTGTTTAGCTTGGATACGATTTAATACGTGGCCGTTGTTCTTGATGATGTTTGTTAATATTAAAACAGTGAAGGTTGTGGCTAGAAACATGTTATACAAATTCCAAGTTCTTTTCGATCTAAAATTGCAAAAAAGCAGACAAAAGAAATAAAAAAATAAGGTTTCTTCGCTATCTTGCATCCTTCTAAAGAATCTTTAATGGAAAAGAAAATAACTTAAGAGATCTTTTATCTATTCAAATTTTCCATGAAATGATATTTCTAGACAATTCTTCGAAGGAAAACGCTCTACTAAAAATTCATCGAATTCCAAAGACATCAGACTGAAGTATTTGGACAACGAAAATAAATTTTTATCATAGCGCAGATTTATTCCGAGATTTCTATAGAAAAGACGAAAGGTTTATTTTATAAAACGCTTTCTTCGATCTACAATATAATTTAAAGTTAACTAGCTTTCGCTCGCGCCTCTGTCCGCGTGGAATTAAAAATAACAACAGTGAGTAGGCTATGTGTTCTTCCAGACTATCCTCTACATTTATATCAAATTTCATCGAAATCCTTTCAGCCGTTTAGGCTACAAACTCTAACAAACATCCATCCATCTACACTTTCGCATTTATAATATTAGTAGGAATACAAATGAGTTTTAGAAAGAAAACACTTATAAAAATCTCTACTTAGAATAATAATAGAAAAAAATCTCTTATTTCTTAACTTTTTCTTTACGTAAAATTTTCAATTTATTTGGTTACGAATCACAATTTTTTATCATAACAGCAAGGTTTACCCAAATGGATATTTGTCCAAAATCCTTGTTGTAAGAGTTCGGTAGTAGGTTTTTCACAATAATAATCTAACAAAGAAAACAAAATAATATGAAATTAGTTGGAGAGGATAGCGAGTGATGTTGACAGTGGGGATAAGCGAAGCCATTATCCGTTTCTAATTACGTAAACATTGAGACGGGGCGCCTATTGGTGGTTTAATTAAAACAGCTATCCTGCTGCAGACACGATAATAAACTTATTCACTAACCTGTTTATTAAATAACAAGATTTAATAGCATTATATTAGACTTAAGATTACCAAAAGTTATTAAACAAACGTAAATTTTAACACCCTATATGGAAATACAGAACAAAACTGCTTGCGACCAAAAGTAATAAGTAACTGGATAAAATATTGCATTCCCAATTAGTAACAGTTTGTTTTTCGATTAATAAAACGAGAATTTTTCAATTCTTTTGTCTTTAAAGTTTTATTAAAATCTCTCTAGTGAAATGCAATTCTCACTGGCACTTTCATAAAATCCTCTTTCATCTTAAAGCCAGTGCAAAATATTGCATACGTGATGCTCTATGCAGAGTTTTATATTGTCGTATAAGTTCATGCATTTAATGCGCCGATAGACGAGGCCCCGTCTAGTCTTAAATTCTCAAATTACTGAGAAAATACAATGCAGTGCGGAGACGAAAAACGTACCAAAATATCTACTAATAATGTGTCTTTTTGCTTTGACGAGGCACTTGTATATCATTTTTCGCTATTACTATTTTCTAAAAAACTAAAAATATGTGTGACATCTAACACGATTACCCCGCCTGTACAATGAACACTTCAGTGATGTAGATATTTTTCACCTATCAAAAAGTAGCTTCAAAAATAAAATAA
>LD689013.1:180903-192949 GCA_003118335.3 Papilio memnon
GCCATTAAATTTAGGAGGTAAATATTTTGGATAAAAACCCTAATGTAGGAAAGAGACCATATGTTGCTGCCAACATCAAGGAAGCAAGATTGCAATGCTTTATCATGTCATGTCATTTTGAAATTTGCAATTGATAATTTGACAAATGTAGGTAAACGATGAAGTAAAGTTTTTATAATTTCATGCGGGTGAAGCCGCATGGGAACAGCTAGTTTGTTTATAAACGTAATTTAGTTTAGCTGATAAGTTTCCTTTTTTATTGGATTAACAAAGCATATAATCTGACAGTGTAAATCTCATGTTGTGGCTCACAGTTTATATTTTCTAACATAATCATGCAATTTCTTGTGAGCAATCTGTGCCCATAAATGGCAATTAAATGCATTAAGAATTCGCAAAGCAACGCTTTTGGTAAATTAATCTCAAAGAAACGCCGCCGAGGAAATTAAACCTAGACAGTAGCTCGGCTTGACGAACCATTTTTCTGTCTATTTTCTCGAAAGAACGGTTGTGAAATTGTGCTCTGGATTTATGAATAAGCAATTTTAAATGTTCACTCTTACGTAGAAATGGCGAAGTGTGTATTTTAAACATTTTGGCATTTAAAATAAAAAAAGAATCCTTAACGACGATACAACACTATCAGAAATAACAAAAAAAAACCATGACAAACAGTAAATAAATAGAAAATAATAACATTGTAATTAAATAAAAGATTGTAATGAGCATTGTAATGCTGACTGGATTGGGTCCATGCTCAGCTTTGAATGCTGGGTGCCACTCACTGAGGCACCCAGCGCTGATCTTCTGCGAGAACCCTGTTCGTCTTCGACTCAAAGCTTGCCCTTTAAATTATTATGTAACATTTAAATAGTGAAAAGTAATAAAATACTTTTATTTAAAATTCAACAATTTTTTCGAGAGGTTGGATGTTGGATTCCATTTCACGGAACATTAATTGCCGAGTGGAGTTGCCTGTATACAATTAATTGCTTCGTTATTGTCCATTTATTTTTATTAATTCCGCATAAATATGTCTGACGAATATAATTGACGGAGTGAAAAATAATTCACTGTTTTTAATAATTTTGTGATATTTTTGAGGAATGATTTCAAGAGGTAAAAAGGCGATTGAGCGAGATACAGTTGCGAGAGTTTGCTCTAATGTTAAAACAGGCGCACGAATTAAAATGCACAAAGTTTTTGGCTGATTTAAAATGGAACAAAAAAATTTTAATTTAACTTTCTAGCGGAAATTCATTGTTAATCAGTGTCATGGAATTTCCGTTACGTGATTCAATACATGTTTGTAATGAATGACATGACATTTGGTTTTCAAAATAAAACTCAACCTAAAGTAAATTTTGTTAACTGCAACTTCTATTGAGAAGGACTTTTATCAAACATAATATTGTATTATTTACTACCTCGTGTTCGTACAAGCTTCGTGTCGCTAACGTAAGAAGGTGAACGGATATCACCCATAATTCTTTGATATAACTACTAGATCAGTGCCCAAGAGCTATTGAAGCAAAATTTTCGTTCTGAACGTTTTACAGAACGATAAAACTTATTTATATGAATTAATATACATATGGTTCTTTTCTTCCTCTTGTAAGATTTAAAAGTCATATTTTAAAAAATGTTTGTAACTTTAATCGATTCTTTATATCGATATTTCACCAAATCTATTTTGGTATTGCGAAAGATCGTTCTTTTTTTGTAAATAAATAATAATTTTAAGAAATTATCTATAAAAGTAACTAAAACTGATACGCCGAAGCAAAAAAATATCATTCGATTTTACGATTTGTTTCGATTTTTGACACTGAATATTTATTTTATATAGGGCAAGTAAAATTATAGTTAAACGTCAATGTCAAATGTCACGTTAATGTCATAATCACGTTTTGTGAGGTGGTGTTATTTTGGTTGTCATTTTACTTATTTAATTATATTAAAACAATGGCCCAAGGAAAACTAAAAGTTAAAAGTAAATTACCATCCGGTGTTAAAGCCAAGAAAAATAAAGGGAAAGCGGTAACCAAACGTAGCAACGCACCAGTCCGAAGTAAAAACAATGCTGTAGAAAAGAATAAGATGAAGGCAAAGGTAACGAAGATGGTGAACGCAGTGGCTGAGAAGCAACTCAGAGCTCTGGCGACTGATACTCCTCAATTATCTGCCGCACAACAAAGGGTGGCGGCAGCGCCTACTGCACCTGTGCCTGCAAAATAACCTAAAAATACTTAGATAAAAGTTGCACAATTTTTGTAATTGTTGAAAGTTGTTTTAATATAAAGTAAGAACCAAAGTTTTATATCACGAAATGATATGATCTAATCCTGTGCTTTTAATAATACAAGTTTGATTTGAATTGAAAGTAACATGATGTACAGAAATTGAGTTATACTCCATAAGTGTGTGTTCTGTTTGTAAAAGTCTTCAACATTAGTTATCATACCACTATATGGTAGTTGTTTGAACAAGATTTTGTAAATTACAATTTAGCTATACTACTGGAGTTATTATAATGGATTCTTCACAGAACATCTTACAATTACTGCTTCGGCCTGCTTTGGTGGTATTAGAAGAAACATTGCTATATTTTGTAGAATGTACCTACTAGTACTAAAAGTCAAAACATTGTTTATATTTAAGATAATTTTATGTAAATAATAAAGTTAAACTGAAAATAATTTGTTTAATTTATGACATACTGGCTATTGCCCGCAACTCCGTTGCATGGAATACAAAGAAAAACTAAAGTAATTAGCCTATGTGTTGTTCCAGGCTATATCCTACATCTATGCAAAATTTCATTGAGATCCTTTCAGCCGTGCAGGCGGCAACTCTAATAAACATTCATCCATTCACCTAAACTTTTGCAATTATAACATTAGTAAGATAAACTAAGATTTCTTAACCTCCAAGACCTTTTTAACTAAAGATTAAAGATTAGATGGAGGTACAGAGGTACAATAATATTTGTTGCTTAACAAAATCTGATTAACTAGGGATACCGAGTATGTGAGGAATTAGTGGAAGGTAATGGTGTTTTCATTGTGGATTTTGACTTGTCAAGTTACAGAGATCAGTCTGTAGTTATTTTCTCCTCATTCAGATGATATTTAGCTTTAATGTTTGGTTACAAGGTTACACTTCTGTAATCTACTATCATCATCATCATCTGAGGTACTACAGCCATGGGTGGGCCTGGGCCTGGTCCAGTAAACTTCTATACCTCTACTATACATTAACAAAATAACGAATCTCTCCCAAGGTCTTATCAAGGTGTCAGATTCATTTCAATTCACTAAATCAATAGAAGCAGATCAACATTAAAGGGTAGTAATGTAGCGATTTCTAGGTTATATGAAAATAAGTATTTGCGCTGAAATTCTTTAGTTAAGATGCAAGATAATCCATATATTTCTTTGTTACTGCTGGTCCTAAAAAAGTACTCAATCTTAAAACTTTGAGGCGCAGAAGATATCGGATGTACTAAGGCGAAAATTATACAAAGAACTTTAAATAACAAAAAGGCACTAAAAAATATCCCATTGCCATTAACTCTAAAATACGGTTATTTTGTTCAAACGTAACGGTATTGTGTTATAACAGTCGTTGATTGGCGGAACCAATTCAATTACATCATCCATTAAAAATAAGATTCGCTGCGAGAATTTCCCAAATGTATATTCACACGGTTTTTTTGTATAAAATGGCAAAAAATGAAATAAAAGCAGTTTCCATTTGTCATCTATACTAATATTATAAAGAGGAAAGATTTGTATTTTTGTATGTATTGGAATAACTCAAAAACTGCTGGACTGCGTGATAATTTATCTGTGAGTAACGTTGGCTATATTTTTTTAATTTCACGCGGGCGAAGTCTCGAGCAACAGGAACTAGTTAAAAATAAAATTAGTTTGTAATATATTTGTATGGAAAAAGTATGTGTAACAATGACTTTCTTCTGCCGAAAGATATAAATAAAGACGTTCTCATCCCTCTCGTTCTCTTGACAAAAGTAGAGATATTATAACTATAATATTTACATGTGTTTTGGTAATTGTAATTCGCGGTTAGACAAGTAAAGTTTTATATCAATGATAGAATGGAAGTCTACTTTTTTAAATTAAGAAATAAATTAGGATTAGCTTATTTCAAAAATAACAATAAATGCAATTTAAAAAGCAATCAACATAAAACCAATGACAGAACAATGTTAAAAAATCAAACGAGACATTCAACAATGTTAAAATAAACTTGTGGTCAAAATATTACAGTAAATAAAAAGTCCCTTTTGAGTTAACTAAAATTCAGCGTGCTCGGGTCTGGTTTTTATTAAAAATTTATAATACCTGCATATCGTATGTATGTATGTAACATTCAAGGTAATGTCGCACGGTGAGTGAACGGACGCCGATAGTGCTGTACTACGTCCTGTCGATATTAATGTCGATAATGATTTAAATTGCTCGTGATAAGCCGGTTCATAACACGGTCCTTATTTAGCAATCGAAATAGTGATGCAATTTAAGGAACTATGTATTTTTGAACGAGTTTTTGGCCATGAAAATCCTAGTTAAGCCTAATATATATCTTGATATATTCAGGCCTTACATAATGTATTGCTGTAACAGATAATTATGTTATGCATAGTTGATTAAGGCAATTTGCCTAAGTCCTACGTATTAGCCTAATTGGCTATCACGTCATATTCCATCTGACTGCCGTGTCTCTAATCAATGCTTAACATCTGTAAAATAATTGTGCTATTACTATGACAAATAAGACAAAATTTGATATAATGGAATGTGATAATGTGGGTTACAGTATTAAAAGTAATGTTGATATTATAGTCATTAAAAAATTATCATAATTTTATTAGAAAAATTAATATTGTTTTAGTAACTTAAAGATATATCTTGGCATTAAAGTAACTTACCGACTTCATTCTATTTGGTCGTATTTTATGATATGACAGAATGGTCGACATCGACACCGGTTATTTACGACAAACGTCTGGAAAGGTGATGTATGTAACTCTTAATTCACTTCATTATGTTTGGGAATAACTATGAACAATAGATCGAATTGTATTCTATTTATAGAGATAAAATCGACTTTAGTATGATGCAAAATTAAGTCAGCGTCTCTTATTTCACATATAGTTTATCTTTTCTCTCTATTTGGTTTTAAATTGTTTCTTAAAACACGCATTTTTACTGTTATCATTTTTACATTTCTCACCATTACTATCAACAATGGTTTCATGAATCCAGGATGTGATTCTGAATTTTTAAATTCGTTATAGGCTATTTCGTTCAGCCATTACAACATATTTGAATGTTCTTAATGGGCTCTGTATTTACTTATCCATGCTCTAGGGCACGTACTTAAATGTTGAACAATATATGCAAGCTCGGTAACTAAGCTTTGCCAAGATATGTTACGGTTAGGAGGAGCATGTTGTCTAGAGCTCTACTAAAGTAATCTACGGAGGTTACATCGTGCCAACTGTTTTTGGCAATGCCACTTAATAGCTTCAACATTACAATGCGAAACGAATTGTTTTTGGTTAAAAAGTTTTTATTCTTGTTGACAAATTCAAATAAGTGGAAATTTATAATAACTATAATTTTAGTTATAAAGTAACTGCTTAAATATGTAAGGTCGTCTGCTTCGAACAGGTTTTTCTGTCTGAGAATTTTAATATATCAATAGTCCGGGCCTTTGACCTATCAAAGCTAAAAAGCAACTTGTATTTTGTCCTATTCAGAATAATTATCAAGCGCCGATTCAAACTAGAACTTTTTTTTAGATATTTTAAATACTTATCGATGTGTATGGATCATCCCTAGTGCGACAGGACATGTGGGTATCGGGGGGAACGAGGGGAGGGGAGATGCGCCGATTTCTCCGAATAAGATTAATAAATGCAGGCGGGGCGGGGGACACCGTTCGGCTAATGACACGCCGCTGCAGATATTTTTTATCGCGAATTTAAAACATAAACTGGTTGTGGCGGTAGCTCTGACCGCCTCGCGTCCCGCGCTCCCGACGGCCGTCGTCCGTCGCCCGCCGCCCGCCGCCCGGAGCCTGCACTCTGCATAGTTCACCGCTCCTGTATGCGCAGACGCAAACACTTTCATATGAACCAACACATTTTATCAATGAAAACCATACTATGACAAATCAATGATCAAATGATGACAATGAAATTGTAAACTGTAAAACTGAGAGAGAAATAGGTCGCATAGAAAAGTGGTTTTTGTGAACTTGCCTTGAAATAAACTAACGGGAAAAATGCACACCATCATGGTTGGAACAAACTGTTTTGTTATCGAATACAAACATGTACAATTGTAGTGTCTAAAATGATTTTAATATCTTACAGCTTTCCAAAAGTGCGACGTTAGCTCAATGAATTTGCAGTCCGTACGGAATCCGTCTTTGATTTTTTTGCCACATTTTAAAACTGAAAGTAGAGTATGTTAAATCTGTCTGCGTGGTGTAATATAAACACTGACATCGGTGACATAGGCACCACGCTGTCTAGCTGCAGACCTGCCAACATTCCTGTCCACAATCCTTCACTATAATTCCCGTCGCGATCACCACTCAATCAACTTGCAATTAAATACCGCGCCAGCATGTACCTTGTAATGTTTTTCTTGTAATTTCTGCTACCAGCCAACGTGAATTTATTGTGAGAATGTATTTTAAATGAGTGAGCATATAGCTTTTAGAAATTACTAACTACCGCCGAAACAATATGTCATTGTTTCTTTGTTAAATCATATTATGACCATATTTTTTGTACAGACGAATTAGCGGTGAAAATCCAACTTGAGAAACATTACATAATAGTTGGAACAAAGGTAGTAATTAGTTATAACATAACTATCCTTTACCCTTTAGTATGTATTTAATAAAACAATACGGTCGTGAATATTTACATCATTAGTTGATCTTAAGTTTTAGACTTGGTTTCCTTAACTATAACTTGGAGTTCGGAATACCGCTTTATGTCTGCAGGATTAACATATAGCGTAAGAAAGCGGTCGCGACGATCAGATGCAGTCGCAGTTTAACGGTGTTCAATGCTGAATGCGACTATTTATACGCAGCCTCTAACGGCCGCACGATTTATCTATCTTCCTAATGAGCGCACTGCTGCTTATCTCAGGTTAAAAAATAACACGCGTAGTTTTACACAGACAATTAAACACTTTTTTCTTAGGAAAATTGATGACATTTTATCCGTTTGCTTTAGGAAGCTAAGACTAAGCCTCCCCTATACGCAATTATCCGCGACTTTAATGTCTGATACAATAAGTGACAGCCCAAGCCGAGGTCCCCTTTTGGGGCCCTTGTGCCTAGTCACTCCATGGAGCATCCACCGAAGCGATCTAAGAGCTCGGCGGCATCCCAATCCGGTAATAACAACGAAGTAACATCCCGAGCCGAGGGTCTTGAGGGAGCCCTCGAGCTTAGTTACTCATAATCGAGGTTTAGGCTGAGCGCCATCTGCGCTCGGCCACCTCAAGCCCGGTGGAGCTGTAAATGCCTCTTAAAGGCAAACAGTGACAAATCAGTCACAAAAAAATCACGCAAGTGCCTAAGAATCGATTTATGGCAAATTAAAAACAAGAATTCGTAAGAGGCAAGCGGCGAGTCAAGTTGTAGTCACCCAACAGCTTTAGTTTTTGCTAATTGAAATAACTGAGTACCGTTATTTGTATCTTATAGCAAGTGCTACTGAAACGACGTCCACGATCCCAAACCTGTCATTTTATATCATCAGTTGAAAATACGTTAATAAAAATGAGATTAAATTTTAAGTCCAAAAATTAAAACTGGCTTCAAGACTGCCTATTTGGTTCTTAATTTTCATAATTAAATTTAAATGTTTTATGCCAGATATTTGCTATCGACTAAAGAGTAATACATATTCTTCAGAAAGAAAGCGGAACAGGTTTTTGAAATGCTTTGTGGTAAATTAAAACGCGTTGATGTCTTTTGTAAGAGCATATTTATGTCAACGTTCTTTTAATTCAATCCCAAAATCTAAAGCTGTATCCGGTCTGTATGCCCGTAGCTTTACAGCAATTATGATTTTAAAATTATTGCTTACAGTTAATAAATATAACAAAAAAGTCTGGTATTCTTTTATTAGAAAAGACATTAACACATGTCATACTTTTCAACAAGCAATTACCGCCTGGTCGAAATGTCGATGAACGATGACCAAAGTCGTAAGTTAAAAGCTCGCGCCTCTATTGATGCTAATTTAGGAACTGGCGGTGTGTGCGACAGCGGCAGCGGTGCTGATATCGACGGGCGGGAGACAATAAATCCGGTTCTGAGTGCAGCGGGCGGGTTGCAATTAAACTAGTGTCGCGACGAGTTCGCGACCGTGCGAAAGTGAAGCGGCGAGGAGGGCTGCTGGCGTGCGGGGCGCGGGCGGGAGGGCGGAGGGCCCACAGAACTGCACACGGTGACTCCAGTCAGTGCGCTGACGCCGGCGCATACGCACGCGCCGCGAGCCGCGAGTACAATATTGAGATGTCGTGCTAGCGCGGCGCGCCCCCATGGTGTACCCCGAAGCCTCCCGCTGGGGCGCGCCCGACGCGATAGCGCCCCTCTACGATGACGTCTACCGAGGTCAGAAGATTTGCAAAACCTACCCGCCGCGAATTGTAACCTCCTTTGTTTCTGTGCTCTGAAACCGCTACACGTTGCAACCTGCAAGGACAACTTTAGGGTAATATATGACCTATTGGATTCTAACAAAACCTACATAAGCTATAGGAGTATTTTACCCTAAAACTTCTTGCAAGTTGTGCCGCGTACGGGCAGACACACTTCGAGCTTAAAGCTCAGCTGTAGTATTTCTATACCAGTTTTCCTGTTGCCACAAACGGCTATCTATTTATGAAACGATATATTTAAGGAAACTTAGAAAGAGATTAATAAATGCTATTGATTGCTCTAAATATAATATTTTAAAATCCTACCATTATCAAAATGAAACGCATTATACTTAATGAATATACAAATTTATTGCTATTATTCGTCTGACGTAAAATGTGCGAATCGGGTTTACGTTTTTTATTAATCTTGGGTCTTTGACCTCCATTATCAGACTGTCATGAGAGATACAAAAAACAAAGACAGCGGTACCTGCCGGTTAGTGTTTTAGGCATTTTATTTTAATAACCACTTTTCGATAACGTGTTGTTGTTATTCGCAAACAGTTTCATTGTGGTAATCTGAAATGTTAGTTAACTATCAGTTTTCTATTAGCAAACGTTTTTTGTTATAATTCAGATCAGCTGATCTTTGAGACCTCTGAGACGTAACGAAGCTTAATAAGACATACTTTAAAATATAACAAAATTGGACTATTAAATAATTAAATCTGAGGTCTTTGTGCTTTGCGCATGCGAATACGTTTGTGCGCGACTCGAGTGACTCATCTTTATGGATTCGCATCTCGACTGTTTATTTATATTTATGTCTAGATATCTCAAAGCGCTGGCCTTTCTTTGTAGCTTTAAACATATGTATGCATATCAACCTTGTTGCGTTCAACATGAGGTTCGTGTGCATAACTTTTAAGTAGATAGAGGACTTAGCTAAAGCTGTAGAAATCATGAAGGGTTCCACTCTAAAAATGACATACGAAGTTGATTTAGAGTGTGAAAGATTGTGTAGAATAAAAAAGTATTAAGTGAGGGTTTCCACAGTAGGATAAGGTCGACGATAAACCTACGGAAAAATGATTTTCAGATAAAATTTTCTTCTAAATTTCAATAAACACTTAAGAACTGCGTATTTTATATACCGATAACATTGTGATTCAGTACATTAAATCTCAATCTAAACGTGCTCGGATGGCGAGCATCGAAGGCCGAATATTTACGAATAATATTAAAGTTAATGTGAACAAAGAGACGGTAGCCAACATATACAAAATATCTTACATTTCGTTTTCATATTGGAACCATAAGCAACTGATTATTTACTACTGTATAATTAACTACAGCTAAAATATGTATAACAAAAATAACGTAATTTTTTCAGTTTAAAAACCTATCTAATCCGAGTATCTCAGATCGTTATAATTCAATCGCACATTGCCGACCATCTAACACCCACATAAACAAACAGTTGGTAAATTCCGGATCATACGAATAGATTTCGTCATGATCACATTTTCGAAACGTTATCCCAGCAATGACGCGGCCGCCCACAGAACATCGTTTTTTAAACGTGTCGTTCCAATTTCAAATTTCATTTAACTATGTTGCCATTTTAATACGATAGATGTCTATACATTTAAAAATTGCAGGTAATACTGTAGGTTACGGTTTAATTTGCTCTAATTGTCAAAAGTGTTGAAAAAATAAGAAACTACAAAATATGCCTATTTCAAGATGACTTAGAAGAAAATTACCTCACGCCATAAATGGCCAATATTAACTGAGCCTACATATTTACATAAATAAAATAAATGATGTGCAAATCGACTATAATATTAAGCAGTAGTTTGCATCCTTTATTCGATTACTGTCGTGTCTGCAGCTTTTGTTTATTTGAAATGATAAACAAATATTTTAGTAAGTTACATTCAATTTTATTCAATTTGTTTTAATAAAAAAAACTTTGAACATAAACAAATCATTATTTTTAAATAGTTTATTCTACTACTGGTTGTAAACATGTGTCTCCAAAGTAATGTGATATTGCGATGATTCAGTATGTAGTTATTTTTCACACATATTGTACCGTATTACGATCTTCCGGCCAAAATCGCCAGTTTGTATTCGGAACGCATTCGGCATGCTTTTGTCGTCGCGAAACGTGTGACGAATGTAAATTATTATCGATTACATGCAGCGGAAACTGACTGTGAACGATAATGCTTTGAAGTTGAGGCTCTATCAGGACCATTTGCGTGACAGTTACGAGAACGTTTTCGTTACGTGATTGATAAAGTTTGTTGATGTACTTTACACCCGGTAGGGGCGCTGCAAGTCGAATATTTTTGAGCCCTCTGTTCATAATATTAATCCTTTACGAAAACTGAATGTACAGAACTTTCTTTTAAATGATTTATATCCCGAATTTTCATTTAGTCAATAAATTGTTACAATTATCTGGTGATCTATACTAATATTATAGAGAGGAAAACTTTGTTTGTTTGATTGTAATAAATAAACTCAAAAATTAGTGGGTCGATTTTAAAAATTCTGTCACCGTTAGTAAGGTAATATAGGCTATATTTTTTTATTTTCTTTATTATTATTTTTAAATTTTTCGCGGACGGAGTCGCAGGCCAAAGCTAGTATTAAATAATAAGCTTCCAAGTTTCAGTTTTAACCGGTGAACATGCACCGTACCATACATGTACAGCGAGACTCAAACGGTTGTTTTATCGTTATTGAGAACCATGTCCGGGATTTAGAACTCAATTGAGGCTTGAAAATTGAACTGTCGAATCTGTAGGTAAATAACATAGCCTCTTCTCGATTTGTTCGACGGTTCACAATTGATGGTAAATTCTCGTATTGGTAGGAAATTACCGCATAATCTTTAAATGGTCGACTTACACACCGTTTGCTCGACCTCAAGGTGTCATTTAAATGGTAATATCGACTCTAAATAGACTCCTTTTGATGTTTATTAGGTTTTTATGTGAGCTAAGATTATGTTAAGGCTTTTAAATAACACTAAAGATTTGCATAATATTAAATATTTATAGAACCCTATTAAAATAATTTTCATAAACGATGTTTAAGTGCTGAACAAGTTTTAAGATGAGTAGTCAATTGATTGTTTTGTATAATGTTGGTTTAGAATTTAAAATAAGTATTATTCCAACTGTATGGAAAATAAATGTTATAATATTGCTCGAGTCAATTTAATCAGTCACTATGGCCAAGTAATCTTATTAATCTTATTATCTTACTAATATTATAAATGCGAAAGTTTAGATGGATGGATGGATGGATAGATGGATGTTTGTTAG
>LD689013.1:213314-227570 GCA_003118335.3 Papilio memnon
ACAAAAAAAGAATAAAATTTAAAACTTACGTTCTAATTTTAAAATTCTATAAAAAAAAAGTAAAAATATATCAAAAAGGCTTATTGCATCGCCAACAAAAACCTTTTTTTTCTTTATAAGTTTTTAATTATTTCACACAGTAATAACAAGTAAAAACCTCCATTCCCTGATTAAATTAAAAACATAAAAACTAAAGCATAGAAAGTCAAGAATTTTTAAGTAATACTTGTGTGTTCCCAAAATGTTCGGCCGAGGTCTCGCACACTTGTTACAATATTATCTTAGAGAATATTCATATTCGTTCACATATTTTAGTGAATGCCAGAATAATGGGCGCTTGTCAGGGTCGGACTGGGAGCTCACAAAGTAATCCGCTACATAACTTGTACGCTAACTTTAACTGCTATTCAAACGAAAGACGTTAAAAAGATCATAAACATTTTTTTAATCATAAAATATATACTGACATTCTTAAACTTTAGTTTCCATAGAAATCCCCCACATCCTAATTAAAAACAGCAACAATGAAGAAAAAAAACAAGCAATTAAGAGAGATATAACCAGGAACTTTACTCCAAACTGTCCGGCCCTGTTGGCTGTAGGACTCGCAACGCTTCTCATTTCATATTCAAATATTTCAAGCAAGGAATAACAACTGCTTGTAAAAAGTAACATTATGTTAAACGTTGCATACAATGTTATATTACGTTACTCGTAGTTCGTTTTGCTCCTTTAATAATAACAAACTTGTCTCTCGATTATTTCGCTGTATTTTTTTATTGTATTACCAAAACAAAACTTGTATGTATTTAACGGTCCTTTTTTTCAAACGTACCAAACGATAAGTACAAAAAATGCAATATTTATATAGGACTACTGTTTCGGTCACAACACATAAAGGATAACAAATATACGTTAATGTCTAGATATACAGATGTACATATTTATGTGTGAATTCTCCAACCAAATACTTGTATCGTATACTAGCTTTTGCCCGCGACTCCGTCCGCGTAAATTTTAAAAAGAATAAAAAGGAAATAAAAAAACATAGTCCATGTTACTCACAGATAAGTTACCTTTCTAACGATGAAAGAATTTTTAAAATTGGCCCAGTAGTTTTTGAGCCTATTCATTACAATCAAACAAACAAAGCTTACCTCTTTATAATATTAGTATAGATGTACAGGACACCACGCATTACCTGCGATATAATCTTATTTACTAATTTTTCTTCGTTAAAAGTTTTGCACAATCTTTGGAAGCGTTAACATCTTGCGTCGATACTTGACCTTACTTAACAGTTACTTAGACCTGTCTAACAGGTGTTACCATGGTTACCGCGACCGGTGTGTATTAGTGTCGTAAAAATAAGTGGGCGTCGTTAGACACTGCGCGGAGGCACGTAGGCGATTATACTTACCAGTGTCTCGTATGTGCCATAAACGAGAAATAGCTAGCCATGTGGCGAGTGCTATGGTTGAAACCATCGCAATAAGACAGCTGAGGCAACCATTTTGCTAGTAATGTTTCTCTCTGTAAATACAGTCTTAGACGCAAAGAGGAACACGACCGTTCCTAGTATAGAGTTCTTGACAGACTTTTGCGTTATAAATTATTAAACAAGACACAGATGAACATCTATTTAAAACGAAAGAACATTATAGAATGGTGATTGCTTAAATTTGAAGGAATCTATATCTACATCTATACATATAATAAAATTGGAGTGTCTGTTTGTAATATCAAAAGAAAAATTCCAGATTTCGGGAAGATGATGTATTTGCGTTGCTGATAACGAAAATCGCATTAAAAAAATGTTTGTCTGGCTGTCTGTCCGCAAACCGCGTTTGTTCCAGGTTATCTCAGAAACGGCTAGGCCGATTTCGACCGGACTTTCACTGAAGGGTAGCCGACATTGACGGGCATATATAGGCTACTTTTTATCTTAATATTGCGTGGACGAAGTCGCGGGCAACAGCTAGTATTAACATAAATATTGTAAAGAAACGAATTCGGTACATTTAAGATACAAAAGACTTTCCGCCGCCAGCGCGCGTCTGCGACGTTTTTAATATCCTTTTATTTAAATCTAAAACATTCTTAATTGAAACGCTTCCTTTGTGTGAAATTTCATACTTCAGTTCACTTATTTAAGCTTTAACGAATATCTTTGTGATAGAAACACTGAGAACGTTGGGTATTAAAATTACTTAAAACATTTTAAAATAAAGACCAATATCGCAGATATAAAAAAGACATTAAAAGAAGCGTACCGGAAACAACGCGCTATTTTGTAAAACAGAAAATGTGCTCCAAACATAATTTAATGTTACAAAACAACTTTGTTTGCTAATTTATGCAGCGGTTGAAATAAAAGGCGCGCCACGTAGAGTTACAAATACGTATATTTTGATTAAATGCTACGTTTTTTTTTAAGTTACAACATCTACAGATTCTTGGTGCGTACTCTTTTTTGCACAGTATTTTTTTTTCTTTAATTTATTGTTGCGTAACCCTTGTGCTAAATTAATGAGTTCCTTTTCGTATAATTTTTTTTGCCATTTTTTTTATACTAAATACAATTCAGAACAATATTTCAACATAACATAATGGATCTTCCACTATGCTTCCATCTAGAAAATCTAAATGCTATGTTAAGGGCGTTCAATTATCTTTAGTTTGTAAATTATTACTAACTTTTAAAAAGTAAACAATAATGATAAGCAAATATATTTCACAACTATTATTATTAACCGTGAACTTATAAAACACAATAAACCTGTGGCAAAAACAAAATGCAAATGTCCGCCGGTACGTTGTAAACAAGTTGAGGATTTGGGCCGCGTGACGTGACCCAAACATAAGTGCGGTTCAATTATACGACGTTTCGATATTTGGAGTGCCGGCTTTTTTGGGCTTAGCTTGAAAGCTTTCCAAGACCTTCGAAGTGCGCATCTTTTCAGTTTCCCGGTTAAGGAGGACAGGATTTATTTCTTCCTGACGTCATTATAACGTCGAATTTAATGCACATTAATTATTGCCCTTAACGAATTCCGAGATATAATAACAAAAAAGTGGATTATGAATTGTTAATGTCGATTCTTTGAAAACGTAAACACCCCTCATGTTTTATTTAAGACTGTCATGTTACAATCTCACATATTTTATTCAACGTTATCAGAACGCAGTTTGAATTAAGTAATTTAAATGTAGATTATCTTTACCAAATGTGGAATTGAAAATTAAGTTTTGATTAGCAATTTTCTACTTGTTAATGAAAATTATGTTTAGTAATTGTATTGTTAGGAAATAGTAGGAAACGGAAGGAAAAGTGGGGGGTAGTTTTAAATAAAACACTTGCAAGCAGTGGCGCAGCTCATTCTGGCAATCTGGCAGTCGTCAGTCGTTCTTAGTTGTAGTCAGTCGTACTCAGTCAGTCGTACTCAGTCAGTCGCTAAGTACATTTCTAGGCGTCACCACGTAATGTTCGATATCTTTACATAGTAGCCTTTATATTTGTTTTAAAGTAATTAACAAGTATTGATAATATGGCCGACCGTCTATATTTTTTTAAATCATTTGAAATCGAAATATCTAAAAGTATTTAATAAGGTGACCCGAATATCCAGTAGACATGGTATGGACCACTGGAAGTAATTATGTAGATCGGATATAATGATATAAATTAATAAATTAAGAAGCACCTTGACTAACACACGTGCTCTGCCAAATTGTCTCTATTAACCGCATACATCAGGTCGCCGGCTTTCTATTAATTACAGTAAATAGCTCCGTTTCCGCCGCCGCTAGTGTAGTCGTAATTAAGACTAATTAATTGACATGCGAAGAGATATCTCATTATAAAAAATAAGAAAATTATTTATGTACATAAAGAGATGACCTAAACAAGTTTTTATAAGAGAAGAGAGCAAACAAGCAGCGGGAACAGCGAGGTGATCATCGACGCCCATAGCAAAACCAGAGGAACTACAAATGCGTTGCCAGCCTTTGAGGAAATGGTAGGCTCGCTTCTTGAAAGACCATAAATCGTACTGGTCAGTCGATTTAAATTCGTCTCTGCATTCTAGGTACTGTTAACCGATATTACTATTATTTTTAATTTTACGTTGAAACAAACGACGGCCGATGTTATATTTTATCCAAGTATTCACTTAGTGATAAGTTACAATATCGAATTCTAAGAATGACAGAGAGGCATCCAGTCCTATATTTAGGATATAAATATTGTTAATAAGTTGTTATAAACGTTTGCAGTGAGACAGGGTCGTCGCAGTCACGGAGCCATGTTTGCCGAGCTCCCGGCCGGGATACACAAACAAGGCCGCTACTAAAAGCAGTCCCCGGTTTTTTTAACCGCAATCGTTCCAGTGTCGTTAGTGAACACGTAACACTTTGTGTGTGGTCTATTTTACTTAGAAATATACCATAGATAAACTATATCTATACTACTATATCTATGGTAGACTAGACATAAACCTAAGCAATAATACTATTCAGTTGAATTTAGGTTTACACAAAGCAAAACATTTCTTTGAATAGCACAATACAACGTAAACACAAACAAGTTTGTTATTAGTGCATCTAAAAGTACTTTTATATACAAGAAAAACTATTATAATCAAATTTTACAAATTATATGTACATATAACTATCAACTACTGAGTTTAGGTGATAAAAAACAAGATTTATAAATCTATTTACAGCACGGACAGTTAAGCAGTAACATAGTTACTAGTGTACATTTTAATTACAAAGTTGGAACTTCTAGAGAATTCCAGTTGTGTTTTTCTCTGTTGTAGAATAACAGCGAGAATGAAATTTTACGTTCACATAAAGTTTCTTTATGCGAGTGTTGTGTAAAAATATTATCTATATGAAGTTGGAAGGTGCAGAGAAATAACGATAATAGTAGGCGATTGTTTACGACGTAGTTCGTACGCGGTAACGACTCGTTAAGACGCAGTCAATGGACCCATGGAACACTATTGTATTTTTTAATCTCTATGATTTTAGGGCACATTCACACTGTTTCTAATCAAACAGCAAAGTCATCTAGAGTATAAAAATGTGTCTATACCTAGCAACTTTGAGAAGTTCTCTTTAGGCATAACAATCTTTTTACATTAACTTAAATAGCACAATATTCCATGCTTGTTAACAAAAACAAGAAATAGTTATGTTCAAATCTAGGCGAGCGTCATTCTGCACGTAATAAGCCGAGTACGTCCGTACTAGTACGTTGGATTCCACGAGCGCCGCCGTGCAATAGTAAATGCCTCGATCCATTCAGCTGACGTTACGTGATTCAACTACAGACTAGAGAAAAAAGGTTTAACTATCTAACTCTTCTAGCTTACCAACTGGATACACTGTTCTAAATGCCACTCAATCGATGGATAAATTATTGCTTACTCTTATTTATATAGGTAATAGAATATTGCACTCATTAAAATCCGTCAAACTTTTTGTTTTCCTCATAATGGAAGGGATAATAGATGTATACGCTTCTATCAATTATTAGATTAATAAACGATGTACAATTTCACACATCCGAGACAGGGTGGAAGCAACTCTGCAAATAAACCGTTATTCAAATTTAATTTTGCCAGTCCAAAAAAGACTTACTGCTCAAAATCAAAATCCTACTCAACTTAAATTCACCTAAATGTTTTTATCAACTTATAGGAACTCTGAGCGGTAATGAAGTCAGCAGTGCTCCATATCGAGCGGCGGCAAGCGGCGAGCTTCCAAGTTGTCAGGAGAAGTCCGGCGTCCCGTTTAATAATTGGAGGCTTTTTGCAATTTCGAGAACCGCCGCGCTGCGTGCGCGCATGCCGGGGTATAGGGGAGGGGGGCTCGCGGAGGGGCGGTCTGGAGGTGAGGGTGCGGGGCGTGGGGGGGTGTCACTGTGCAAATGCACTCATAAACCCGGCGCGAGGTCAACGCACCCCCGCTCCTCGCCGCCGCGCACCCTCCTTGTATTACATTACCATGATACGTTTGTTTCATCACAGACTAGATTAGCCGCCGGCGCCGCGTGCGGGTGATCTCGCTTATCGTCTTATCCCATTCATAACAGTGTTCCTTTTATTATTTTCCGTCTGCTGTTTGAAAATTTGTTTAAGGATTTTTCCTAAAAACACAGAGATATCGGATCTTTATTTTTTTGTTATCGGAAACATTTCTTCTATAGTGATATCAATTACGGCTAAGATTTTATTATATTGCTACAATAGAATAATTAAAAATTATGACCCGAGTAACAATTACGAAGTTACACTTTTGTAAACAATAAAATTGCGAACAAAACAGAAATTTTAGAACAGATTAATCATCCTTCTTGCAAAGAATTCAATGGAAGTTGGTCGTTAGAGGGCGCCTCTAACGCGGCAACTTTTCCCGCGCTTTCTAACAACCCGCGGTTCGCGGCGACGACCAACTTTCCTCCTTCCTACTCCGCACAGTATAGGCATAATTACCTCGATTCACTATATCACAAGTAGCCAGTCTAATAAGGTTTGTGAAGCACAAACTCATGTCTTAGAAGCAAGATCTAAAAACTAGCTATACCATGAATAGTTATGTTAATCGGAGGCTTCCGAAGAATAGCGCGATAAAATACTAGTGTAACCGCGTATTTGTGGATATTCAAGGAAACTAAAAAAATAACGCTGTAATAAATTATGTTAATATAATTTACAAACAAATAATGTAAAGCATTATGTTGTAAACATTTTCTGATTTGAAACATACACTGAACTGCATTTAGAAATTAATATTTTGCTTGTACATACACAAATGCAATAATATCCTAGACCAAGTATATTTACACGCAACTAGCATCATCTGTTATTGCATTCTATTATAGACCATAAAAATAACAATGAAAAAAAAAATATTGTAAAATGTTCGTACATCGTGGACAGTCCGTTCCTCTTCGTATATTCATGTCAACTTGACGTGACATACGTCGGCTGTTTAAAAACAAAAGCTCAGCTAGCAGAGTGAGCGTGCTAATACATTCAACAACGAAGTGGAATGAATTGTTCCCGAGCCTGTGACGGAATACCTCCAGCCTCCAGCACATTAACGACTGCTAAGTAAAAGTTCAATTTCCCATGAAAGGAATATTGTCGTTTGCCGTTCACTTAGCCGCGAGTGCTAACCCTAAGGCGTGATTCACACTCGTCCACTAATGCACTTGTCACAGTCTAAATACATATATTACAAGTGAGAGACGGCAAACCGCGTAAACATTACAATACTTGAACTTATAACGAATAAGTTATTGTTGGTTATCGTTTTCCCACCTTTACCATACTTTGAATTGAGATAAATTATTTAGTAATTCATTTTAGTCATAAAATATAAATAGCCCAAGAACGGAGTTTAGGCATACTATTTCATTTATTATGCTAAAGAGCGGATTCTAGTAGTCTGTGCATTAAAAAAATACATAACGTATTTGTTTTTACAGGGGTCTTTGACAGGAAGTTGAGATGGTGTGCACACGTCTTAAGACACAGGTCGCCGAGGAGTCAAATAATAGAACGTGTATTGTTTCCCGTGCGGGCGTTCGCCCCGACATGGCTGACATGGCCGACATGGCCGACAGGGCCGACATGCGTTGGCGCACGCCGTGTGAGCGGGCCCGACACCGTCGCACGCAGGCCCATTGTCCCCGCAGACCCTACGCGGCCTCTGTCGCTATGCAATCATGTTAATTCATTCACACTCTATTAATTTGAATGGCAATATTCAAACATGATTTGTTACATATCGAAAGCAACCCTCCCACACACTGGTTTATTGTTTATTATAATCTCATACAACCATTATGTCTCAATCCAACTTACCACAATAATAGTGACGTAATCAACTAACCTTCATACATATGTTAACTGCTCCCCATAGCTTATCGCAGCTTAATTTCTAGTCCAAACTTCCGCGCGGTAACTCCCTATGTATACGTAAGTGGCTCCGCTGGAAATGGCCGTGTATATTTTAAGTGTCAACAGTGGCGGTGTCGGCCGTGGCTGGCGGCTCCGACAAACGGCAGCTTTCGAACCTTACTGTAGCCTTGATCTCAAAAGACGGACGTGTGATATCTTTACATAAACTGGAGATGCCCAAAGCTTCCGTCGCTATTAATTTTAAAGCAATTAATTTAATTAGTTAATTTAGAAACTTGTTGACAAACTAAGTCAACTAATGTGACGCTAACGGTCAAATAAGTCAATATTCAGCAATAAAAATATATTTAGTTGTTTAAATTTTAAAACTCAAACATGAAACATTTTATACTTTAATTAATTCTACACTTTCTGTTATATCTATTCAATAAATAAAAGTTACTTCAAAAATTAAACTTGCTGGTTACTAACTTTCATGTGAATTTGAAAGTGAAAAGAAACTGCAAAGTAAATGCAAGCCGGACAACAAACTCTCCTGCTAAAGTATGTACTGAAAACTGGAAGAACGAACTAACACTAACCGTCGTTCTATACGAATAATCTTAAAGTTTTAATTAAGAGAATATTCATATCGATTCTTTAAAACTTTGGGAATCCAGTGCTACGTTTTAAAAAGCGTCAGATTTTGTTTATTCAACACTGAAATCATTCTCGTTCCGTGTTCGACGCCATTACAACTTTAACAGGCATTGCACGGCGCCCTCGTAATTATATCCTTTGCCTATTATTTCCTGTCAGTTATTGCCTACTAGCAAATTGTAAAATCCACTAATTTCCTCCAACACGTATTTACAACTTTTAATACTGTGACTACAAGACTATGACCATTTTTGACCAAAACTAACTCCTTTTAAAAATTCCGTTAAAGTTTACAAACACAAGATCGAAATTAATAACATAAAAATATAACATCACGTCACAATATAATAGGTATTATCAGAGTGTATAAAAACACAACGTAAAAGAATAACTAAAAAGATGTTCTTGAAGGATAAACAATTTACAGATAAAAAAAACAAGGATGGATTGGCGCCAACTTTGTCACGTACACCAAGTCGATAATTCGGGAGTGTAAAAAGCCTCGGAAAAACATTTTTGCGGCATTCACGTAGCCCGCGGGATCACCGACTTTTCCGTATTACTTTTGAAATATTTTTGGCCAATGGTACGTGATGTGTTTTAAAAATTATGAACACGTGGCAGTGGCCTATTTATATTTTTTCTTATTGATCTCGTTTCGAAATTTCGAAACAACCGTCATGCTAAAACGATTTTATTTGAATATTTAAATATAACGGTTTTGTAAAATACACTATATTTGAATTTTATGATATTTTTCATTCGTAATAACGTGACTTTGTGTATATGTATTCCATATCATTAGAAACACAAAGGCGACAGTGTTCGATACCCATTTCTTATTCAAATATCCATTCTATTTTGATTTTTATTACAGCGCCATCTGTAACTAAAATTCCGAACCAGCGGAACCAGTGACTCTTAACCACCGCGAAGCTATCGCCATCTATTGAATGTTACACATACTTTTTTTGTTTCTCATGATTTATTTGTTATGTTTTCATATCCCATCTGATTAATTGCATTTATTCGCTGTTTAAATTGTTGACCTAGTTTTGTGAAGTAGAAAATGAATATCGTTAATTAAACTTTATAGGAAGGTCATTAATGTCATAATGACAAGTGACAGTAGCTTTAAATCGTTCTGTCGTTCGGCTTAATTTCTGTCAGTGTCAATCCGTGCGCGTAAAGGAGAACGATTGCCGATGTCGCGGCGTTTTGTATTCAAAATTCGATTGTTTATTATCGCGATTTTATAAAATAACGTCGTCTCTTAATAATGAATTTTACATGAATCTATACCAACGAGTTAATAAGTAATTTTATTGTTTTTTTTTGACAAATGATGATGTTTCTTCTATTTCTTTAATTATGTTACAATAGTGAAAGATGGACGGAAATCTCAGACGTTAAAAAACGTGTCGATTCGATGAATATCTTAAAGGAATATGCTTAAAATCAAGAAACATTAAGGATACTATAAATTGTTGTAAGTAAAGACCTAATAAACCAGCGTTTAGGACAAAATAACTAAAACCTTTTGCTTACATATGACAACTTCTCGTAGTTTGATAAGTCCTATGTCATCAATATTTATTATCTCATGCCAAATAAAATATCCACGTTATCACATTGTTATGTATACATGCCTACAAATTATGCAGTTTTTTGTAATTGGTGTAATTATTAATAAAACGAACTAATAATTACTATTTTGCTGTAATTTTTTTTTTAAATTAAGGTTTATTTTTCAATTAAACATTGTCTCATAAAGAAACAGAATTAATATCAGACTTAATTGACTTTTAGGATGCGTATTTTTAAATCTCTTATTTTAATTTATATATTATTTATTAAAGGTGTTGACATTCAACAGAAAAATAAATAATAATTCTTATCCATCTACTAACCACCTAAAATAGTAGTGAAATTCTAGAAACTGTTGATTTTATTCTGTATTTTAATATTATCTGTTTCTTATATTTTTTTAATCTTTTCTAAAGGTATGCAGATGTAGACATGGCCAGCAATGAATCCAGTGTTCGAGTTGCAGTCAGGTTAGTATACGGTGGTGTTTCACAACCTTGCCCGGGTGGAAATTTATGAAAATAATTATTGCAATGTTTTTATTATCCATCAAAGAACGATTGTAATGAGTTTTGGGAAGAGATATTTACATGGGAATTTTTTTATTATATATCATGTAAAATATGATTCTTTTTGTGATAAAAAAATATAAAATTAGATGTAAATGTTAGTTCATTTTTAAAATTGACATGCAAAGATTTCCACATATTTGACATATATGATAATTTAAAGATGTTTAAATGCCACCACCTACATAACAAAAATAATGTAATAGCATAAAAACATGTTTGTTATTGTTTATTAATTACAAACGAAAAAAATAGAAATCCACTTTATAAAAGCTCATTACCTAAGTCAAAAAAATTACAAAAACTAGATTTGCTTCATTTTATAAGAACATACAGGCAAAGTTCACTGCATTTTTGGGAAAACGGTCGATAGAATCAAAAAGACGAAAACGTTTATATCGATAAAAAACTTGTCGTAAGTGCTGTTCGAAGTGCTGACGGTAGCTTTTGTTATGTGAAAAAGCTTTTCGCTTTAAACCTATCGAAAGTTATAATACATTTTACACTGTTATGAAACAAGTAAATAGTTCTCAAGTGATTGTTTTTAGCTTCTAAAATTGCGAAGTTCCCAAATAATGGAGTTGAACGATTTTTTGAACTTAACTCTATGGACAGACTAGTAACAGTCAAGACAAACACTCAGTTTTAATTGAAGAGTCGAACTGTTTAGTTTAAACTGTCAGAACACCGCATGCAGGCTTTATGGTTTCTGCATATATGTACATCTTGTCAATTACGTATATACACTTTTTCGTGATTACCTAACAATTGTAATACTCGTGACAGACCATTCTTGGCCCCGTAGACATCGTTTTATTAAATAACCGTTCAATTGCTCTGCATCTGAAGTGGCAACTCGAGAATATTGATTTAGTACTGTTTGTGAAGGCGTTACCGAATCGACGACTTGTCTTGTGCTCGGACTGTTGGCATTTGTTACATCATCACTACTTTTAGGCAATTGACTATAAGAGCGAAAGTTATTTGAATTACAGACATAAATGCAACTTGAGTAATAGTAACACGTACGAGTTGTGTTCTATACTAATAAAGGGGAAAGTTTTGCATTTTTATACGTATTGAAATAACTCAAAATACTGCGCCGATTTCAAAAGTTTACCATTAAAAAGCCATGTTAACATTGATTAACATAAGCTCTCTTTTACTATTTTTAATTTCACGCGAACAGTCACGAGCAACAGCTAGTATGAAATGTTTATGTATAAAACAACAAGAAACGTTATATCTTACTAATATTATAATTGTGAATGTTAAGATGTATGGATATTACAGTTTGCCGCCTAAACAGCTGAACGGATCTCGATGAAATTTGGCATAGATATAGAGTCTGTAAGAACACATAGGCTACTTTGCTTTTTAATTCCACGCAGTTTCGCGGGAGAAAGCAAATTTTAAAATATAGAATGAGAGGAGTAATTAAACAAATAACTCACCCAATGATTAAATCATTTTCTCTTCTTAAGAAGAGAGAGAGCACCAACCCTACTGGAATAGGATTAATCCTATTCCAGTAGGGTTGGTGCTAATATATCACCCGACATCTCAGTTGTCCTAATTTTTCGAGTATCAAAAACCCTTACCATTGATTTGTCTCAATTATTTTGCGGCCTGCCTTTCGCCAACCCTACTTTGGCTTATTAGTTATTTAAAAAAACATTAAACATTTCTCATAATAATTAAATGTTGTATTTAAATATTGCTTAGAATTATTTCGTTTGGCTTGTATGACAACTGACACACGTCGAGTAACTTTTATATTTCATAAAATTCAAACTCCATTGTTACCTGCCAATAGTAAAATTAAATAGGAACTCTTTCTATAACATTTTTTTATTGCCTATCGAGGGAATTGCTGTCAGCACATTGAATAAAGGGTTATTCCTAACTATCCGTAGTACACAGTGCTTATGATTTTGACCGCATTTGAATGACATTTGATTTCATCAATCGTTTTGTTTGTGCGGAAAATGTAAGTGTCAAAAGTGTATTTGCTTTACGTTTGACTAGGTTCGGTGATGTAAACATTGTTTGTATAGCATTTAACTGTCGATATATTGTGCAAATATTTTGTTAATATTTAATACAAATGTCAAGAAGTACGTAAAATCGCTTCTTAAGTGCTGCAACTATGATTATGAAATATTGCTGACTTAGAGCTTAGGTGTAATGGAATTCAATGGAAATGAGAAATTATATTTAGACGCTATTCCTCGCGACTTCATCCTCGTGAAATTAAAAAAAATAGCCTATGTTACTCTCTGATAATGTAACTTTTTAATAGTGCAAGAATTTTTGAAATCGATTTAGTAGTTTTTGAGTTATTACAATACATACAAAAATTCAGAAATACCAATCTTTCTTCTTTATAATATTAGTGTAGATGTCACTGGCTTTGAATATCATTTATTGTCTATGGATTCATTTAAAAAAAGTTTTGTGTTTAAATTGATTTGATACAAACATTTTAAATGAGTCCGCGATTACAGCCTTATAAAAGTAATTTCGTTTAGATACGTTTGTTATTTCTATGGAACTCGACTATAAATACGACTGATTCGCTGATATTCGATTCGTATTCTTTCCCGTTCAATTAAATTAAATCCGTTAACAGTACACGATGTATTTATGTCCTTGGTCTTCCCATAGCCGCGTAAAAGGCAATCTATCCGTTATGTTCACTTCGAACAGACCTTACATTGAATCTCCACTGTCTAAATGTATTACGATACTGTCGTCCCTTTCATTCTGCTAAACAAAAGAGAGATAGCAATAATGTTCGTATACATTTCGTAAACAAAGTCGACAATTAAGTGTTAACTACACGCTTTTGTCACATAAAAGACTAGATAAGGGCATGTTACGCAAGTGAAATACATTGGTTTTCTTGTACGGCGACTAGACCCGTTTGACCATAATCGAGATTGAGACATCTGAATAAAGCCAATAATGCCTTAAACGATTTAACAACACAACACGTGCTTTGTTGCGAGTTATTGCCATACGTTAGTTGCATTTCCTTAACTTGGACTATTTTACATAAATATTTTTTCGACTTCTATAATTACTGGTGTATCGGATCAGTTTTTGTTGATTATATTGATAATATCTAGCTATTTATATTGCTGGAATGACTATAAATAAATAAAAAATATTGTGAATTATTAACCTGTGACTCGAAGCGTATCGTATTCCGCATACCTTGTTTATTGGAATTCAATCGTTTGAATAAATCACAGGCATGCATTTGTTTTAATACAGAGTCGTATTGACTTAGTAAAATATATTGTACCGATTTGAAAATTTTATTATCCGACTGTTGACATAAATGAGATAAAAAAAATCCAAAGGACATTTTCAGAGACGTTTTTATTTTTACGTTAGAAGACACTTTCGTTTCGGCCATTGGCCTCTTTGTTTGCGGATGTTAAACCAAATTTGACACAGAATAACGCCAGAAATAACGATAGTTTGAACTCAACGGTTTAAAAAAAGACATCTATAAAAAT
>LD689013.1:254437-276528 GCA_003118335.3 Papilio memnon
TGAAAGAACTTTTGAAATCGGCCCAGTAGTTTTTGAGTTATTTCAATCTTCGTGGCATTAATCATAAAACATAATTTAGAGTACATTTTAATTAGACTATGCCATTTGGAAAGGGCGCCATGAATAGAAGTTGGCAGAGTGGAATTTGACAATGTTGAGTAAATAAACGAGGACCTTTCAACAACCTTAAAAAAAATAATAAAATGGACGAATTGAGCACCTTTCCTTATATAAAAACTTCATTTAAAAGGGAGTGGTAAAAACAAATATTTATGTATATTAGCACCATGTTTTACTAGTTATCACAAATGACCATCGAAGGATCGTATATCATTGCATTTCCTTATCTACAGTAGTCAATACCAGGGCTATCTTTTGATAAGGATTATCAAGGAAATATCGAGTGAATTGTAATGAATAGGATTGTATTAGAAATGATTGAACCACTCTATTTTCTAATGTTACGTAGAATTTGATCAACTGTGGCCCATGATTACGATTTTTAATCGCAATCGACAAAGGCTCACTCGGGTTTATAGTCAACGTTATCCTTACTATTTAATCGTTACTTTAGGAATTAGTTTAGTAATGAATCCTACTGTTTTGTTAAGGTGCTATTTAATCTTAGGAATCGGAGCCCAAAGCATAAATTATTAATTGAAGATAATCTAGAAATCAAACAGTGGCCAATGAGGCGAATCTGTTTGTTCATCTGTTACGGCTCGTGTCCTCGCTTGAGTTTGCAGTGTATATTAGCGAATCGTGCCTTACGCTATTACTAAACAAATATTACCTATGGAATTATACTTTTGATCAATGTACAAAAATTCTTTATCACGATATTTTATTTCATATACTTTGTAAATTGAGCTCGTTATATGTCAATTTCCCATCATTTTAACAAAAGATAAAATGCAAATTAAAAAAGATATAACGCACTAGCCGACTGCATAATTAAGAAGGCCAAATAAATTACAAATGTTTATAAAACGTTAAAATGTTACATTGTTGTTAGCTATCTCAATTAAACTACAAAATACGCCTAAAATGTAAAGCAAATATTCTGTAATTATGGAACCATTGTAGTGGTCCAAGCTTATTTAGGTGTCATAATGTCATTCGGACATTTTATGCCAAATAGTGGCTACTTAAGGCGCTGTAAAAAAACTTGTCACAGCAAAAACTTTTACTTCCCACAACAAAAACCTACAAGGTTATGATAATTGCTTTAAGGCATTTAACGTTTTTTAATACGCATGATTCGCAATTTAAAAATTGCAGATGTGCTATTATAACTGCAATTATGTTTTTTTTAATCCTACTATGAATTTAAAATAGTATCTACATGGATATTGTCAATGAAAATAATATGCAAGTTTTTTATAAATCTAATTAAAAAGTCTCCAAGACATAGTTTTTTTTATACCGAAACGGAACGTTAATCTCCGAGATTGATTAAAACAGTCCATTCATTTTGTATAAAAAGTTAGCACGAAACAATGCGGTGTAGTGCGGCCGTTGTAATTGAACGGCGGGATCGATAAGCCCACCAAAGCCCGTGACGTGCAGGGAAATCCGTATCGTTGGCCAACACATCAGAAAAACGACAGGAGTAAGCTTTACAATTTGTGGGTGCATTTATGAATAATTTAACCAATATAAGCAATTTTGACACGCAATTACTGATATATCGATCTTGACAATTATTACTTATCAGACGAGAAGGTAACATTTGTCGCTGTTACTTTACGTAAGTCATTTCGATCGTGTCTTTTAGTCGTCGAAACGGCTGAACAGTGTCGTTTTTAGCTCTTTTTTATCATGATTAATTAGAGGGGGGCTATTTTAGATTGTTATGTGAAAGTAATTCGTATCTGTGGCGTCAATTCCTGTCGGGCATACTATTCCAACCTTGGCAGTGCTGCTTAACCTAAATGAAGGTGCTATTATCATAGGGTTAAAAATGCTAGGTTGTTGTCTAAATAATTTATTCTTCTCCAATCACCAGCTAAAAGCACTTAACATAGTAATTCTCTGTAGACTAGAAATTAGTCTAACGAACAATGGATTCCGTAAGTGAATAGTGTTACGAGAATTTCTGTAATCTAGTCTATTGCATGAATCACGCCTTTCATGGTAGAGTGGGCATCTGATAAAATTCCTAGTATTGTATCCAGTGCCTAGTTTCGCATCACTATACCGGACTTTCACTTCACTCATTGTGGCTTCTGCTATCAGATTGAAAGTAAAGCTTCGTCTAATAGTTTGTTTACATTTCTCAATTCTTCAGTCACGAAACAATCGTAATTGCGTCGATTCTTTAACTACCTCCGAGATATTATTCCCGGTATGAGTGTAATTGTGGATTTATCCCAAGTGTTAATTTAATTGCCATTTTTACGGTATAGAAAGTGTAATATAAGGGTAATTTTATTGTCCTAACAAAACTGTAGTTATTGTTCTATTCGTCTGGTCCAGTTCATAGAAAATGCAAAGAGCATCATTTGTATGTAGGGCTGAACCTTTGGAAACTCAGCATGTCGGGCACGTGCGCCGACACAGACGCGCGGACGCCTCATAGCATGCCTCTAGCTTTACCACGTGCCCATTATTTATTGCTCCTGTTGACAATGCCTTTAGTGAATTTTAATCTTCTATTCTAGACTGATAATACATTAGTTATGTATGGTTTATGATATGACAGAGTGAGAAGATGTAAAATATGAATTAATTCAAAGAAAACACGCCAAAAAAAGATTTAAATCTAATTTGCAATACCCTCTTCATCTAGAGGTGGCTGAGATATTCATGTTTTTAATTGTTTTTTTTTTCTCAACAGACAGGTTCAGGCAAGACGTACACGATGGGCAGCGGGTGGGAGGGCGAGGGTGATGGTGACGAAACACGACGGGGTATCATCCCGCGCGCCATTCGCGATCTGTTTGCGGGCGCCGAGCAGCGGGCAGAAGCGGCGCGGGCGCAAGGACAACTCCCTCCAGAGTTTTCAGTGCAGGCGCAGTTCATAGAACTGTACAATGAGGATATTGTGGATCTACTCGATCCTGCCAAAGATCCCTTCGCTAAGGTAAGGTTGACTACCGTACTCGGTACATGGCAACTAATAGAGTAGTCACTCTATGTGTAGATTGAAACAAAATATAATCAGATGTATCTTATGGTCTGTGATGGAAATTATTAAAGTTAAGTAATAACCATCATATCACAGTGGCCGCTATTACTTTCTTTATTGTAATACAGAGGACAACTTGCAACGTATTTAATCCTCTTTGTAACTGAATACATGCAGTGATTATACAAGTGCAGCTTAGTTTTATTAACGCTCTGTATAAAATATGAATTTCCTATCTCTTTAAAAGAAGCCAAACTCATAGTATTTTCACGTCAATAACATTTTTTTCTTTACGTTGAGCTCTATAGTAAACATTGAGAAATATTTATCTATGTAGTTTGTCTGTCTGTAGGGAGCACTTAGGATAACAGAAGACGGTTGCGGTGGTGTGAAAGTGGTAGGAGCATCAATGCGAGCAGTACGAGGCGTCGGGGATGCGTTAGGAGCGCTGCACGCGGGCGCGTTAGCCAGAACCACCGCGGCTACTAACATGAACTCCTCGTCATCGAGATCTCACGCAGTATTCACACTGTTGCTACGACAACGACGATTAGCCACGGATCAGGATACAGTGGACAAGGAGGCTGAGGCTGATGCCCCCGAGCAGTATGAGACACTCACCGCGAAGTTCCATTTTGTAGACCTGGCTGGCTCCGAACGACTTAAACGAACAGGTACATTATTTTATGATACAATAGACTAAAAGAACTGGACTAGATTTTATGCCCTTTTCTTACTCAATGTGTTCCAGAATATTATAAAGATTTAAGAATCCAGTATTTACTGTTCTAAGCAATTTATGTGATAAATAGACGGCTCTTGAGAATAAAAATGGACCCCTTTTTAACCGACTTCGAAAAGGTTTTCAGTCCGTATTTGTGTTTTTTTTTAGTTGCTCTGTAATGGTTTATTAAAGTAAATACCAAGAACGCCTGTAATATATTATTAGTCAACACAATCATTATTCTTTTGATTTAAAAATATGCGATTATTTCTATATCACGTTTGACAAGTGATATACAATTTCCGGGTCACCTTTTCACAGAAACGTTTAAAAGAACATCGTTCTAAATCCTATTTTAGTGTGTGATATAATAAATCTCAAACCTTAATGGCGCAACAGAGACAATTCTATTTAAGAACTAAAAAAGCTGTAACAAAAAATATTGAAAACAACAGGATGATCTAAGGCGCCAGTTTTGAAAGAGTGTTTTGTTATTTAAATACACTCTGTGGGTTGAAAACAAGATGTAAAAATATGCATTTGGACAAAATCTCTGTTTTTTATTGCATGGTCGCAATATTGATTTATTTATTCTATCATGTCTGACTGAAAATTATTGTTTATTTACTTACACTGGTAAACGTAATTAATAAAGTATACATTTTATTAATAATCATATTACGTGTTTAGGTGCAACAGGCGAGCGGGCTCGGGAAGGTATATCCATCAACTGCGGGTTGCTAGCCCTCGGCAATGTTATATCAGCGCTTGGGGACAAGTCCAGGAAAGTCCTACACGTGCCTTATCGGGACTCCAAACTCACGAGACTGTTGCAAGATTCTCTTGGCGGTAAGATTGACTTTTAGGTCTTAAGTTATTTTTCTTATTTCTTTCATGATCATGACATTATTCGTAATTTTAGTGAGCACCACGTTTGCTTAAGCTTTACTTTTATGACGTAACCGAGCATAAATGTTTAACTTGAGATATATGTGTTGCTTACTCTAAAACAAGGAACTTAAGTATGTATTTTTATTTAAATCAGGAAACAGCAACACAGTGATGATAGCTTGCGTGTCGCCAAGCGACCGCGATTTCATGGAGACGCTAAACACGCTGAAGTATGCGAACCGCGCGCGCAATATCAAGAACCGATGCGTCGTCAACCAGGACCTCACCTCGCGCACCATACACCAGCTGCGGCAGGAGGTCGCCCGCCTGCAGATGGAACTTGCTGAATACAAACAGGTATACAACTCTCAACAACAGTACTCAGTAAGATAACCCTAAAATAAGGGTTATGACGTCATAGTTCACTACGCTAGCCCAGTGCGGATTGGTTGAATTCACATGTGTGTTGAAATTTTTACGCTGATATTTCCTGGTCATCATTAAATAACATTTCAATAGACTGTTGTCTCGATTCATATTGTTATTACTATTCTTTATCATCCAGGGTAAACGGATAGTATCAGAGAATGGTGAGGAAGGGTGGAGCGACGTGGTGCAGGAGAACGCGATATTAACGAGCGAGGTGGAGTCGCTGCGGCGGCGCGTGAAGGCCATGCAGGGTACTATCGAGCAGTTATCAGCGAGGAACAGTGAGCTGGTGGCAGAGAAGGCGCTCGGTACCTGGGCGCCAAGGAACGGTAGCCCTGACGCCACTGACTGCTCGCTCACCACGCTTGTACAGGTACACTCACAACGTTCAACAATTCAAGTTGAATACAAGGCCACTTCTCCTTAATAAGGCTTGTTGCCTCGTTACCAGGGCTACGTGACAGAGATAGAGGACCTGCGCGCGCAGCTGATGGAGGCGAGCGCGCTGTACGAGGCGAGCCGCAAGCGCGAGGCGCGCACGCGGCACGACTCGCACCACGACCCCAACTCCATACTCGACGACGCCAAGAGGGAACTATACAAGGTCACACATTAAATTAATTATAAAATGAACACCAAATATCTTGAAGAATCGTTAGAAGACATGTGGTAAAAATAGTGACACCAATATACATTTACCAGGAGAAAGAACTATTGGCTCGTAGCATGGGCGAGCTGGAGTTCCAACGCAAGCTGGCGACGCAGGTGAGCGAGAGCGGCGAGGGGCGGGAGGGTCGGGAGGCGGCCTCCGAGGGCTTGGGGGAGGAGAACGGGCAGCCAATCGGTGAACGCGAGCGCGCGGAGGGCGAGAGCGCCGGAGACTCCGATCCCTCCGACCACGACGACGATGAAGGGACTGATGACGAAAGGGACGAGGAAATCGAAGCGGAGACTGCTGGTATGTAGCAATTCATTTACCCTTTTAATGTTTAGTGTAAAAAAATGTATGACGTGTATGCGTGTGTGCAGGTCAACGCATGCTGACGATGCAGCTGGCGGCGCTGAGCGAGGACATCGACACGAAGGCGCGGCTGATCGAGCAGCTGGAGGCGTCGCAGCGGCGGCTGGCGGCGCTGCGGGCGCACTACGAGACGCGCCTTGACACCCTGCACCATCAGATCAAGGCCACCGGCGAGGAGCGCGACAAGGTGCTCGCCACGCTAGGTACGTGTATACTGTCGCCACGCCTATTAAATACAAAATTATATAATATATAACTTACTTTTTAACCGCGACTCCGTCTACGTGGAATTAAAAAAAACAAATGTAAGTAGCCTATGTGTTCTTCCAGACTATGTTCTACATCTATGCCAAATATCATCCAGATCCGTTCACCCGTTTAGGCTACATACTCTAACATCTAACATCCATCCATTTAAACTTTAGCATTTACAAAATTAGTATGAGTATGATTTTTAAGTCATTAATTTATTGTTGTGTGTACTGTAGCCGCGCAAGCGTCGCCCCCCAGCGAGAAGCTGAAGCGTGTGAAGGAGGAGTACGAGCGGCGCGTGTCGGGCATGGCGCGCGAGCTGCGGCGGCTGCAGGCGGCGCAGCGCGAGCACGCGCGGTTGCAGCGCGCGCAGGCCGCCACCGCGCACCAGATACACTCGCTGCGCAACGACCTGCTCAACCTCAAGCGGGACAAGGTGACCGCTCCTCCACCTCATCCACCTCATCCACCTCATCCACTGTACCACGCCCACAACACACTGCGACACACCCCTCAGTGCATGATACTCGGTTGTACTTACACCCGCTATAGTCATTACAAACGAATTACTCTATTTCAGGTGAAATTAGTGCAACGAATGCGAACGGAAGCGAAACGACACGCGCAAGCTGAGGCAGCTAGAGCCAAAGAGGTGCGTTAAGATTTTGGTATTGCAAATATTGTGTTTTATGATATGTTTTGTATAATAATCATCATTTAACTAATCGTTCCAGGTGGCCCAGTTACGTAAAGAATCTCGTAAGAACGCGAATCTAATACGATCATTGGAAGCTGAAACTAAGCTTAAGGAACAGGTATGTTCTTTAGAAATTATATTTATGAACGTACACGTAACGCTTTGCGGTATTTTATAACATTTTAAATTATTATTTTAGGTATTAAAACGTAAGCAGGAGGAAGTATCGTTGCTAAGAAGAGGACATCGAGACAAACTTAGTAGTAAAGCGGCGGGAAGAATTCACGGTAATTATTATTATTACATTTTTATTTATTGCATGGCATTTTACATTGTATTTAATAGGTATAACTTTAAAGATCACGTTATAGTAGATCCTCAATACAATTGTTTGCCATTTGGATGTGTCTTTATAGAACTTAATTAGTACCCTATGTGTTCTTCCAAACTGAGTGTATTCCAAATTTCAGCGTTGTCTGTTTAACCGTTCCGAAGATACCTTCAGACAAACATCAATCCATCCTTATATACTCGTACATTCTCATTTAAAATAATTAGTAAAATAATAACCTCTACCTTATATACATATAGCCGCACCGAATCTCCGGAGGCCGTGCACAGTCTGACATCTTGTCTCCATACAAGTAAGGTGGTAAATTTACAGACAGTAGGGGTCGTGCGCGTGTGTCGTGTCGCGAGGCGTGGGCGCGCATCGAGTGCTGGGTGTCGCGGGCGAGTGCGGCGCGCGCCACGCTGGCCGAGCTGGAGGCTACGCTGGAGGCGCAGCTACGCCAGAGGGACCGCGCCGCCGCAGAGCCCGCCGCGCACGCCGCGCCCGCCACCGCCGCGCTGCTCGCATACCTGCGTGAAGCCATCGCTGACACGCAGCATCAGATCATGCAGATTGAGGTACGCACTTTACTACAAATTTCACAAAACAATCTAAGCACAGTTATCTGATTATTCCAGCTGCTATTTAGTTAGAAAGTAGGTTTTTGGTTACTCTCTTGTCTGGGGTAAAATTCTAGCTTAATCAAGTCCAGATTAAGTAAGATAGTAAGCTCAAAGTTGCTGCGGCATTAAGCCGAAAATCATGACATCTTAATGGTATGATGCCCAAAGGATTAAAAGAACCAGGTACAGGTTACTGTATGCTTGCTTAAGATTTAGTAGATTTGTACCATCACTAGTTGACTGTAGAAATGGACGGGGCGTTCGTTGAGGGAGTAAAGTATGTTATTGATAAAATTGTGTATCAGGAGGAGAACGAGGAGACGGAGCTGTGCCGCGTGCTGGAGCAGGTGGGCAGCGCGGAGGCGGGGCGGTACGCGCTGCAGCGGCTGGCGGCGCTCGCGCTCACGCACGCGCACGACGCCGCGCGCACTCTGCGCATGCTGCGCGACACGCGCGCACAGCTCGCTGAGGTCACTACTACACATTATTTACATTCATCTTATTCTTATTAATATTATAAATGCGAAAGTTTAGATGGATAGATGTTTGTTAGAATTTGTAGCCTAAACCGCTGAACGGATCTCAATGTAGTTTGTCATAGATGTAGAGAATAGTCTGGATATTTTTAAGAAGGGAGTGGATTCAGATATGATGGCTGATAGAAATGTATGGAAGAGCAGCATATACTGTGCCGATCTTCCGTAGGGGGGATATGGGCAAGTTGATGATGATGATGTAGAGATATGGGTTTTTTGCAGATGGAAGAGAAAAATGACCGTCTAACGAACGCTCTGAAGTCATCGAACGCGAACGGCGACCAGAACCTGAACCCGTGGGGCGTGCCGCCGCCCGCGCTCGCCGCGCTCCTCGCGCACGTCTCCTCCGGCACCTCCACGCGCTCCGTCTCCCCCTCCGACAGGTGGATAGACAGAGATAGCAGGAATGAACTAATCGCTAAGGTTGTTCTTTACAATGTTCTTTTATTGCAGTGCATTACTAGAGCGGCCACCAGTGAGTGGCGCGCGGGAGTCGAGTACAGCGCCAGCGTCGCCGCCAGATGACAACAGCAATTCGCCCTTCCAGCGAAACACGTAAGTATTATTTGCATAACATATATAATTTTTCACTAGCTTACGCCTGCGAAACCGTCCACGTGGAATTAAAGAGAAACAAAAGCGAGTAGCCTATGTTTTCCTCCAGACTATCCTCTATATCTATACCAAATTTCACTGAAATTGGAACTGTTTAAGCTACAAACTCTAACAAACATCCATCCATTCATCCATCCATCCACCCATCTAAACTTTCGCATTTATAATATTAGTATGATTGTACCGTGGAATATATTTAATTTGTGTTTTATAGGGCGCGACGAGGTTCGGTGCGGCTGCGGGACCTGGGCGTGATAGGGCGTGACGAGGACCCGATGTCGCAGTCGCTGGTGGAGCAGACGCCGCCACGCCCCGCGCCGCTCAGCCGCGTGCCCAGCGCGCCCGGCAGCCTGCGGTACTACACACGCACATTCAAACTTTAATCCATATTGTTACATTTATAAATTTGTATGGCTACCACTTGTCGATTCTCCGATTAACCAATTATGCATTTTCTCTTCTTTTCTATCTTATACTCTCTGTCTGTCTCTCTCTCTCTCTCTCTCTCTCTCTTACACCCAAAACACAGATTTTGAACCTATTCTAATGTGAATTTAGCACCGGATACAATCACTCTTAAGTCTATTGTTGGGAACCTATAAAGATCTGTACTTATTTACTTGCAGAGGTCTAACGCCGTTGAACGCGCCGCTGTCGTCCCCGCTGACGTCACGGCGCGCGCCGCCCGACAGCCCGCGCGCGCTGCGCCGCCAGCACAGCCTCGCCAAGCCCGCCTCCTTGTGAGTACACACCCTACCACGTCGTACTACATCCTACTACCCCCTACTACCTTGCAAAGTAACATTTCAAAGTCTCCCATAGAAAAAATATAAAATCTACTAGCTGCTGGGTGAAAAAACACGTTCCAGTAACTGACACATTTGCATGCAAAGTGCTACCACGTGCCAGTACCTGGCATGGAATTGTGAAAGCTGTATTGCAAGTTGAGGGAGAGTTCGAGGCGGGATTCGTATCCCTTCGAACCCTCTCACAACTTCGTCTCGTACGGTCTCGTGAACTGGCATACAAGGTATAGTTTTTCTGGCATGTGAACATTGCGCCAGTAACTATCACGCACCAGTAACTGGCATGCGAGATACTTCTCAATTTTTCTGGAATGTGTACTCTCGCCCTAAATTAATAATAAATTGGTTTGGTTTGGTAATAAATTCACTTGTAAAAAAAATCCTCTTTAAAGAAACCATTCAACTCCTTGTAAAACTTTCAAATGTTACCTGTTGTAGTTGTAGAAATATGGCACTTATTCCTTTAGCAGTAAGTAGTATATTGCAAGTCCCGGCACTCGCCGCCTCGCTACCGCTCTGCATTACAGCTTGGGTATACGTAGCTAGTGTTAAGACAATATAAATTGTACTGGAGAGAATAACCCCTTAACAACACCTTAAAAAAATATCCAATGGAATTAAATGTCTTTGTAACAAATACATTTTTTTTAAATCCATAGATTTTTATATTGTCTTAATTTTTTTGGTAGTTAGTAAATAGAAATTATATTTGGGCTCGGATTTAGTAGCGAGAGATTTTTTTCAAAATATAGTTGACAGTCATGTGTGCATGGCTTGCATGAATACAAATTTGCTTAAAACGTGATAAACAAAGAAAGTTTTAAAAAAACCTGTAAACGAACAATCATTTAACTATCAAAGAAATGTACAAATACCGCAGATTTCTCCGTTGTATTTTGAATCTGTCCTTTGTCGTTACCGTGACTCAAAGTCGAAACACAAAAAAATATAGTTATCTCAGTTTTTGTCTAGGGGAATGACAGAGATGACATGTTTCGAAGTAACCAATAGCAACATGCCCACATGACTAGAGGTAATGCGTTAGCTGGGCGTGCGGGGCGTGCGGGGTGTGTGCGGGGCGTGCGGGGTCTCACTGGAGTGTTGCTTACAGCCTCCTCACCGACCTCAACATTGTCGAGGACTGAAGCAGCGCAGATCACACGCACGGAATCAATTGTAATAGCACGCTATTATCAGCCTTATTACAAAGATGTTAAGAGCTAATTCGGTGTTGTTCTGATGTAAATATTTACGTTGTTTTAGCAAAAATTTTCTAGTTTAAATAGTGATTTATGTTTCGTTCTTTTAGTGTATATTTGGTTAAATTAAACAAGCTTGTGATATCATAATCTCACAAAACTTATATAATCAGTTTCTATTATCTAGTTTTTTTGTATAAAGACACCTTATTCTTGAAAACGCACAATGTCAAAGGTTTTATTTCTTAAAATAATCTTGCACTTAGATATGTCTACTAACTTAAGTGCACAAAATCTTACTGTTGAAAGAAAAATGTAGAGTTTTTTTTATTTTTCTTCTATAATTACTTTAAAATAGTTTTTTTATAGAATTAAATAAGTAATACAGCATGAACGTACAAAATTATATGTAAAGCTATTATATATTTATAGTTGTAAATAAAACTAATTAACTTAGTACTTACTAAGTGAAATGTAAATAATAGACGGGCAACTTTATAATCTAAAAAATATTCTTTAACAATTTACTATTTATTAGAATAAATAATTAGTTAAGTAAATCTAATCAATGTGAAATTAACGTCACAAATATTTTAAATATAATGTTTTTAACATAAAATTGTTTTTAATTACTAAAAATTAAAAAAAAATGCACTCAAAGTATTGTGTGTTACTCGCATGACAATTGTTGCATGAGTTTCTAGAAATTTCGTTTACTGTTTTTAACATAGTTATGTTATGTAATATAGTAAAGGTTCAATTAAGGCTTATGCTCTTTTCTGTAGTATTTTGCTATCTAAGAAATTTTCTGAGCAAAGTCTCTGATGTGATGTTTTTTTCCGTGATGTATGTTTACGTGACATAAGGGTAAGTTTTTTTTTAGTTTTATCATTTAAAACCATGTCGTGTTTCTTCATTGGTTACGTTTTGTGGTTGTTTGTGATGTTATTATCGTTTTTGCTTTGGTTTTGTCGTTTCCGAGTTAATATTATAATAAACATACATTTATTACAAAAAAATCGACATAAAACATATATTCACGTAACATTCATACTTCACTATATTTTTAAACTCCCCGTAATCGTTAACATAGTATTTTTGAGATTCTGGCTAAAAGGCTTTTTCCAACCGCTTCATGATAATATTTTTGATACTCATTTACTTGCTTGTTTGTAAGATTATGATATCACTTTTGTCGATATACCAAAGTATATAATAATTGTAAAATTTTTGGTAATAGTATAAAAGTACAACAAACGGATGCACGAAAATTTTCTATTATCATAGATACACAATAAATTCAGATCCATGCAGGACTCGTCAGGCTGTATCTAAAATGATTCTTGGCCACTGGAATACATTTGTGTGCGAATGTTACACCACATCCTTCTCTATTTCCAGATGTGCCGTGGTTAATCGCAACCCCGCCAGTTACAATTTTGTGGCAATCTTTGTTTTCGTGCTATTGTTTTATTTAATATATCATTTACATTCTTTTTTTACTGATTACTTTCTCATATTGCGAGCATCAAACTCCTGAGACGTTTGCACGCATTCACCGTTAATACTATTAGGCCAAAAACGCTTTATTTTATTTTAATTTACATATTACTTTTACATGTCAACATTAAAACACATAATTTACATCGGAATGTGTCATTCATCGTTCTAACCTGTTGTCAATCGTTCGTGCCGCTTATCTAACGCCTGCGCCCGTGCGACTAACGCAGGGAGACGAGCGCGGGCCCGGGCGCGCTGGCCACGCCCCCCGCCTCGCCCGGCGCCGCTCGCCGCGCGCGCGACGACGACGTCTTCCTGCGGCTGGCCGGCGCCGCGCACGACAACTCGCCGCAGGGCGTCGTCAGAGAGCTACCGCTGAAAGTAAGTTCTTTCAAACATCAACGAAAATTCATATATTTAAGTTGAGTTTGTACATAAAATGTAACTTTTGTAGCAACGCGTGAGTATCGGTGCTGGGGGCGGAAGCGGGACGGGCAGTTCTGGGGCGTGGCTACAGTGCACGCACGTAGCAGAGGGCCACGTGGGCGCAGCGCTTTGCCTCGCCGCCACACACTCGCTGCTCTACAGCGGCGGTGTCGGTAAGCTCGGTTTTATCAACATCTCTCTTGTATCTGTCTCTTTATTATATGTCTAAATGGAAAATTTGTCTGAGTTTTACTACATAAAGTGTAATTTGTGCAGATCGCACAGTCCGCGGCTGGGACCTGACAGCGGGGCGTGAGGCGTGGCGCGGCGGGTGCGGTGCCGCAGTGGCCGCGCTGGCGGCGCCCGGCCTGCTACTGGCCGCCGCGGGGCCCGCCGTGCGCGCCTTCGACACGCGCCTCGGCACGCCCGTCTCCACGCTGTGGTATGTAACACTATGACTTCTGACTCACGTACTATTACTTAATTGTACATGTAAAATGTAATGAAATTACTTAACTTTCAGGTCTTCGGGCGGTGTGGGCCCTACGGGTGCGGCGACGTCGACCCGCGGTGAGACCGCGGTGACAGCGCTGGCGGCCGCCGACGCACATCGTCTCTACACCGCCGCTGGTGACCGCCTGCGACTGTGGGACCTGCGGATGTAACTATATTCATCGTATACTCTATCTCATTGTACATTATATTTTAACGTTGTAATAACTGATTGTATTGTGTACACAGGATGGAGTGTGTCAGTAAGTGGTGGTCGGGGCACGCGGCGGCGGTGATGTGCCTGGCGGCGGCGCGCGCTGGCCGCGGAGACCGCCTGGCCACCGGCTCGCGGGACCACTGCGTGCGCCTGCTGGACCTCGCACCCAATGATACTGGTACAAAACCTTGTAATACAGTGCTATAGATAGGAGAGACAGTTCTAAACATTATGTAATTGATTATGTGTAAATCAGGTTCCTGGGAGATCAGCACACGACGGCTGCTGGAGCCGCCGCACTACGACGGCGTGCAGGCGCTGCTGCTGACCGGCGAGCACCTGTACAGCGCCTCACGCGATTCTGGACTCAAGTGTTGGAGCCTCGCTGATGGCACCCTCACACATGTCAGTACATACATCACATCATCATTATCATCAGCCTTTGTCTACCCACTGTTGGACATAGGCCTTCCCCAAAAATGTATGACGCCTACACAAAATAATTCTTAAACCTGGTTTCGGTCTCGTGAGATTGAATACCATTCAGATTGCGCAGTACGTCAGTCTGAGTGCGCAGTACGTCAGTCTGAGTGCGCAGTACGTCAGTCTGAGTGCGCAGTACGTCAGTGTAGTGTTTGTGTATTACAGAGCGTGATGAACGCGCACAAGGGGTGGGTGACGGGCGTGTGCGGGGCGGGCGCGGGGCGCGTGGCGAGCGTGGGGCGCGACCAGACGCTGCGGCTGTGGAGCCCCGCGCTGCGCCCCGCGGCGCACCCCGCACCGCTGCCCGACGCCCCGCACGCCCTCGCCGCGCACCGCGCCGCCGCGCTCTGCACCGCCGCCAGGTACACACAAACACACGACATACATACATCATACAATTACGGATGTTTAAACTCTACTACACTCATTTTATATTCCTCATTGAGTCTTATTCCTTTCATTATTGTTACTATATTCTCGTGGTCTAGTGTCGATATACGCAGATGTCGGTAAACACTTATAAAATGTTTTAACATGTGTAATAAATTAACGTGTGAGTGTGTTGCAGCGGCGGCGAAGTGCGTGCGTGGCGGATCGTCGACGACCAGTGACCAGGTGCTCACACAACAAAACGACAAACACATTCTATACACAATTAAAAATAAACGCACCATGTCGACTAACCCTTACGCTTGGCTTTATTAAAACAATGTGCTACTCGACATTTCAACATTGCGAAACTGATTAGCTTTCATTGTCACCATTTACTGATTTGTTAAAGCAGTATATATTTATTTATTTCACGACAATCACACAAGCACAAGAGATTAACGCGACTAAACATTGGATCATATCTTGAAGTCGTTTTTCGAAAAGCTTTCGACATGTCTTCCTTAAAACTATACACAACTATTTTTTTAATCGAATGTCCTACACTACACTTCACTACTAACCGTCACCTGAGAAGTTCACGTAAGTACTTGTTGAAGAAGCCGGCGACAGCTTGCGCACGCGTCGTCGCCGCTCCACCACCCGCCGATAACTCTTATGCTTAGCTCATTTATACCTTAAACACTATTACATAAGGTTGTGTTTCCATCACTCTATCCTTAACACTTCACCCTTTCTGTAACCTATACGCTTTACTAATCTCTTTTAAAAAGTCTAATTTACTTACCACGTCTTTTATCCATTTTAATACAACTTTCTTTTATTCTCAATCTTTAGGAATTTGTATTGCCCTTTACTAACAGTAAAAAACATATAATCTCAACGAAAACTTGTCAGAGTTGACTGCATTACTTCATAAATAACAAGGTTCTGAAGTAACTGATGCTTTTGGTGTTGTAACTAGATCGTGTTAATTTTAGATGTTAGTGTTTTCATTAATAAAATCATTCATGACTTAGTTCTCTGTAGTCCCTATAGCACTAGATCTTCACAATTAGTTTTATTAAGCTAGTAATATTTCTATCACTGATTAACTTTATTCTTCTTGCATTTCTATTTTATATATTCTTCTTTCATATTTCTTTTGAAAAATATCAAGTAAAAAATAATGAGTTACTAAGAAAAAATTGATTGTAAATGAACTTAATAGGAAGTTTGTTCCAATTACAATTTTTTTTTATAAGTGCACTTTCAAATTTGTCTTCGTAAATAAAACACAATAATCTCCAATGTCTTCCATAGTGACGGTCGCCTTCGCATCTGGTGCGTGCGGCAGTGCAGGTGACAGCGCGGACCAGACACCAGCCCGCGCCGCGCCTGGCGGTGACATCACGTACCAATATGTACATCTGACGCGTACCACATCGTGCTTCTAACGCGTACCACAACGTACATCTGACGCGTAACAGAACGTACATCTGATGCGTACCGTAAAGTACATCTGACGCGTACCACAACGTACATCTGACGCGTACCAATACATGTATCTGACGCGTGCTAATACGTGCATCTGACGCGTACGTCACGTGAACGTGATGAGATCAAGTACATCCTCGTAACATAATGTGGGCGTGGCATGTACCAAATCCTATAGGGCTGGTGTTTTTTTAAAATATCTTATTGTCGAAGGAAAAAATATGTCTGTTATCGGTACTATTACAACCAATATTACGTACTTTTCTATATTCATCTTTTGCGACCGATTGATTACTTGAAGCGTTATATCAATTATATTAATAACTTTTAAGAAAGGCATTCAGTATATGTCAATTACTAAAAATGTAAAATCAAATATGAACTGTATGCCTCTAATTTGAGTTACTAACTAATGGTTTGAAGCCATTGAAATCCTATAGGAATTTGAATTTAGGTTTAATGTGTGATAGCAACAATAGGGAAGCTATTTTTTACAAAGCTTTAATAATTACTGATTCATATGATAGCAAGCAAATAATCATACTAATATTATAAATGCGAAAGTTTGGATGAATGGATGGATGTTAGAGTTTGTAGCCTAAACAGCTGACATTTGGCATAGGTGTAGAGGATAGTCTGGAAGAACACAGACTACTTGCTTTGATTTTTTTATTCCACGCGGACACAGTCGCGGGCGAAAGCTAGTATCGAATAATTATAGAATATTAACTAAATATATGAGATAATGAAATAAAAGTAGAGCTTTAGCGGAATAGCTTCGATATGCATCATAAGCTATTATTTAAAAACCAGTGTTTTTAATGTTATTTTCGATTGTCCAAATTAAGCCCTTAACATTGTGAAATCTAAAACGATAATTAATTTTATTTAACACTGGAAACACCGTACTTTTGCTTAAAGCCAATAACGATGCACAAATTTATTTTTAATGGAAGTTATATTTAGGAAGATTTTTTTTTTAATCTAAGTATACAAGAAAAAATTGAATAGGTAGGAAATTAAAGAATTTAGACCTATGAATTAATTGTATTCGTTGACAATACATTGAACTGCAAAAACTAGATAGGGCATAATGTTTCCTATTATATTTGATCACTAAATAAGTCAATATAAATTGTGTAGTGTTGTCATTTTGTAATAGTCTGTGATTAATCAATCAATTATATTTTTGTACATTCCAGCGCTACGGGTAGTCGTAACTTTGTAATCTCTTATGTTTGAAGTCAGTGTTGCCAGCACTCGAATAAAAAACTACATATACAAAACTTCGTTGGTTTACTTTGCCTTTTTATAGAATTATGTATATGATGTATTCATGATTCTGAAATTAACAAATTGTATACACACAATATTTTATAGATTTGTATTAGATAAATGAAATCATAAACACGAGTGTTGGCGCACTGTGGCAACATTAAGTGGCCATAGAGTGACTTTGTCTTTTTATATTTTTATACGAGAATAAAATGAATAGAATCTGTTTAAGAATATTTAGAATCTCATTGTAACGTTAGCTTATTATATTCTTTGTCAGTTATTTTCCAATTCAGGTGAAGTCACTTTAAGGTCATTAAGTAGTGATTAAGATGCTTGAAGTCAAATGGCTATGAATTTTGTTTGCAAAGTTTGTTTTTACTTTTTTTCCTTTCAGTATTATTGTTTTGTTTTTTATATATTTAAAATGTGTGTTCATTATTTTCGTGTAAGTTTTAATTTTATGTGCAATCGCAAATTTTAGTTAAAATATTCTATATTAATAAAAATGAAGTATCCAAAAGCATCACATATGTTAATGGAGATGTTTTAATTTAAATGATTTTATGGGTTTTACCATATTTTAATAGAAATTAATGTCGGGTTCAGAAATAAAAAATAAAACATAGTGTTCATTATCTTTATTTGTTAAACCTAGTCGTGAGTTTCCACTGGCGATACAATCGTACAAAACATGTTTTCCAAAAAGAATGAGTGAAATGATGTTTTGTACAAGTTCAGCAGTGGAAACTCATACATAATTCATTTGTTACAAATTCAGCATTCAGTTTTGAACATCTTTTAGAGCATAAAGATAAAATTTGATAAAACCGTATATTTGTTAGAAATGAATTGAACAAATTAATATTTAAGTTTTTAATTTATATTTATACACACATGCAGATTTGCAATGTTTCATTTAGTCATATTTTACTTTATATATTTCATTTTTCCGCACCGCGTAATATCTACCATTTGTCAATATGAAATTCCATACAAGCTGTCAAAATATACTCTTGATACAAGATTTTCTTTTATTTCACATCAAAACACTTATGTCCATTGACACACTTTTATTTAATTTGTCCGCAGCACTTAATCTTCGTAAAATACGTCTTCAATACTTTGTCAGTATTTATATTTGGCGTGCTTGCTGTGCTTCCTGTGGTAGAAGGCGGGGGGCGTGGCCGGCGAGCGGCGCCGCCTCTCCCGCTCGCGATCTCGCTCTCTCTCCCTCTCGCGCTCTCTCTCGCGGAAACGATCGCTTTCTCTTTCTCTCGATCTAGATCTTGAACGTGATTTTCGTTCACTGAAAATGGAACATAAAAAACAACAGCAATTAGCATGGAACAAAAACTTTTACATTGGTCAATCGTTAATACAATTCAAGATATTTTCCTTATCTCACCTGTGCCGATTTCGCTTCGGAGGAGGCGATAGACTGGGCTCCCTAGACTTCTTCGATTTTTTAGATGATACCCTAAAAATTAAAATTTACCAACATGTTCATTGAATTAAAAAAAAGCAACAGGGTTTTGTTGCAAAATAAATAAGTAATACAAAAACTAACGAGTACGTGTCGTCATCAGCGGGCGAGTCGCGCACCTCCTCCTGCGCCTCTTTCGCCTCCTTAGCAGCCTGCACACAATTACATTAATGAGAACGACATTTAATTTAATTAAAATAAATAGACATATTGCACTCGAAGATTGTCCAAACAGTGCTACCTTCTTGATGAGCTTGCGGCGGTAGTGCTGCAGCTGCTGCTGCGCGGTGAGTGCGGGCTTGCGGGCGCGCGCGCCGGACTCCAGCTCGTCCCCGTACCGCAGCACGCGCACCTCGATGTCGCGCAGCACGCGCCGCGGCAGCGACTGCTCCTCCGCGGCCCCGCCCGCGCCCCGCGGAGACTCCGCCCTAAACAACACCCTATAAGCTCCGCCCCCAACATCTTATTGAACAGTCCTTCAGTAAGGACAATACCTGTCGTGTGTGGGTGTGAGCGTGGCGTCGTGCGGCGAGGGCGGCTCGGTTTCGGGCTCCGGCTCGGCGGTGGCGGGCTCCACGCTCTCCCAGCGCGAGGGCACGAAGCCCGCAACCCCCGCGCCCGCCCCGCCCGCAGTCCCGCCTCCCTCCATACGATCTGCCTCACCCTCCAGCGGGACACCGTCGATGTCTTCTTCAACTGGTCAATCAAACATACAAAGTAGAACATACAGAAGCACACATCTTGTTGCTATCAATGTCGTGTGTGTACCTGGCACACCGTCGATGTCGTCGTCGGGGCGGCGCGCGGCGGCCAGGCGGCGCAGCGCGGCCCCGTCCAGCGCGCCCTCCCACGACCCCGAGCTGGCCGGCGAGCGCGCGCCGGACTCCCCGCCGGACGCCTCGCCCTCGCCCGCGCCCGCGCCCGCGCCGCCCTCCGCGCCTGCTGCAGCCCCCGCACCGCCAGCATCCTCCTGCGCAAGAAACCACAAAACTGACTGTTAGGACTGAAGCTCGGCTTTTACAGGCACCATTAAAAATAAAGCTAAACACGTAGGTAACAAGCTTAGGCTGAGGTCCATTTTCTGTAGTTCGACCACACAGCCCTCTTATTAGTGTATAGGCAGTGGAATGTCCTTACCTTTTCGTGTCCGAGGAATATGTCATTAATATGCAGCAGGAAGTCTGTGGGGTAGACGGCCCAGTCCGCCCAGGCCTGCAGCACGCGGGCGACGCGCGCGCGGTACCCCTCCTGCTGCAGCCGCGAGCCCATGCGCAGCATGGCCGCACGCGCCGCGCGCATTATGTCCGGCAACCGGCTCTGGAATCTGAGGCCATACTAACTTACAATTTGTTTTTATTTTTAAAGAATTAGGGGCAAACAAGCAGCGGATCGTCTCATGTTATATGATTCAATGGATATCTGCACGCCTGGCGAACCGCAGATACGTTGCTGTCCTTTCAAGGGAGCACACTATTTTCTTAAAAGCCCCAAATCGTAAAGACGTAAAACTGATAATTAAACTAATAACTGAATTTAGCCATGTTGTAAGCGACGTGTTTGCAGTACGTGGGGGTGTGAGGTGTGCGTGTCGTGCGGGGCGTGGCGTGCGGTGTGTACATACGCGCTGCGGTACGCGCTGGCGTTGGTGAGCTTGGCGCCGGCGTTGTGCAGCACGTCGGAGAGCAGGTAGAGGCGCGCGGCGCGGCGCGGCGGCGCGGTGCTGTCGCCGGCCAGCGCCTCCGCCAGGCACTGCGCCACCTCGCCCGCCGCCTCCGCGTGCTCCAGGCACCACGCCATGGCCTCGCCCACGCTGCTGCGCGCCGGCGTCAGACCGCGGATCAGCTCCTCCAGGCGGTCGCGCTGGCTGCAACACAACACACACCGTCAGTCTATATGCTTGTCGAATCTCTGTGTGTAATATCCAAATAAAAATCATATTTCGTGTATTTCTTTGTGCTTTTTTTCCACTTTCTTAAAAACATATTATTATAAAACATATTATTCAGTTCTGTCTGTCCGTCTGTCTGTCTACCTACCGACCGATTTAGTTGGGAATTTCACTGGAGAGTAGCTGATGTACGCAGAAATATAAATCTATTTTTGACATCGCGCTGACAAAGTGGCGAGCAAGGATTATTCAGTAGTAGTGCATTTAAGTGTTCACCTGTTGGAGAGGGTGCCGCGTATGTTCTCCTTGGCGTCGTCCTCCTCCACCAGCTCGTCGGGCATGCCGGCCGTGTACAGGTTCATCATGGGCGGCCGCCACACGGAGCCCCCTGACCACACAAAACACGTATTATACACTATTTTTCATTATTTGATCATTTAGATTTAAAAAATCGACCAAACAACCAAAAACTAAAATAGAATTACGTAACTCAGATCATAAATATCAACGTAATCGATGTATTTACTTAAAAAACAGTCTTAATAAGAACCACATCCTTTTTTAACTTGGTTAGAATGCGTAAGTATCGAAATTTTTGCGGATTTTTTTTCTATATTTTACACTTTTTTCAATATCACAATTTTTACATTACATTTTACAAGATATTAAAAGTGTAATTTCTATACATAAAGTATGTGTAGAAGAGAACCTTGAAACATCCTGAAGTCGTGCAGCGCCCACTGCTTGGGCGAGTCGCCCTGCAGCATGGAGAACAGCTTCCAGCGGTAGTACACGTGCGCCGGCGACTGGTTCTCGAACAGGAAGCGGAAGAAGGGGTTGTTCAGCTCGCGGTTCATGATGATCGCCTCGAACATCGGGCCCTCGCGGATCACGAACTCCACCATGCGGTGGATCAGCATCAGAATGTTCCTACAATATACAGTTTTGAAATTTAAAAAAAAATCAAATATGTTTTTTAACTCATCTAACAAAGAGAGTTATTTTGGATGTAGTATGTAAATTCCTTTATAATGACCTTTCCTAAACGACTTTGACAAATAAGAAAGAAGAAAATCCTATTTGTCTTCTTCCCCGGAGTGTCGTAGTGTATACGACCACAAAACCACTGTAAAGTGAGAATTACTCTGTTCGAGAATCTTTAAAAAAGTTTTCAACATTTCCTTTCTTTTCTTAATCTATACTA
>LD689013.1:278976-291061 GCA_003118335.3 Papilio memnon
TGTAAATTGAACAAACATGTTAAATTTATTCAAGAACATCCTTTATTTGTTTAAAAAGATTTGTTTTTCACTCTATCTCATTTAATATTCTTGATTTAAAAAATAACAACCTGTTGCTCCAACCCTACAGGAGTAGGATAAGATGATGAAAATTAAATTCAAAATAATTATATTAAAGACTAGCTGTTGCTCGCGACTTCGCCCGCATGATATTAAAATAGCCTATGTTACTCACGGATAAATTACCTTTCTAACAGTGAATTTTTAAAATCGGCCCAGTAATTTTTGAGTTATTTCAATACATACAAAAATACAAATCTTTCCTCTTTATAATATTAGTATAGATAAAACTAACTGTCTAAGTTCCTCTTTGAATAGTTCTAGGTTACTCTTTTTCTTGTCCTTGTTGAATTTGGCTCGGGAACGCAGTATGGACTCGGGCCTGGGTGAGATCTGCGCTAGGCTGCGCAACATGTCAGCCTCTGTGGTCTGTTTCTTGTCATCCAGTCGAGACACTGGCTTGTATAGCTTGCCTCGCTCTGATGTGTCTTCCTCTGGAAATTTATGACAATTTTATATTGACATTAAATTTTTTTTTGTAAAATTATACAATACTCTTGCTCGCGATTTTATTACTGACAAATTAAAAAGTTCGACCTATGTTACTCACAGATAAATTAACTTTCTAATGGTGGATGAATTTTTATAATTGGTTCAGTAATTTTTAAGTTATTTTAGTACATACAAAAATACAAATATTTCCAATAATAGTATAGATGTAAATGTATTTTACACAAAAAGTAACATTTAACTTTAGTCAATTTTATGCTATCTATTTTCATTTCCATTGAAATCTCTGCATTTTAATGTTTTATGAGTTTCTAAGGTAATCTTACTTCTTGCTCCTGCATCATAAGTTCCAGCTTTGACCCACACCTTAGAAGTTGTGCTAGGTGCTTCTTGGAATGTCTCCACAAATTCCTTAAATACCTGGAAATTCAAATTTAATTCAATATCTGTATAGAATATAAGAAGTTGCGTGATTCATGTATCAATACAGCTCAAGTCCGAAACCCAGAAGAGTAGGCAGAGTTTATTAATTTCTTTTTTAATTTAAATTGTTATTAACACTTAAGTTAAACACCGTTACAGTCGTCTAATAATTACGTACGTCTAATATTTAATAATTACGTATCGTACGTCTAATAATTTGTAAATGACATCAATATCATATGGACAAATGTATATAATTCATGAAAAAAAATAATTATAGTCCGAAAACATTTGCGATATATTGGTTGTTTCAATCCAAAAAATGTCAACTTACATGAGCAGCTGCTTCCTCTTCTTCTTTCTTACGTAGCTCTTCTAGCTCTTTCTTAGATAAATTTCTGGTACCCATTGTACCTTAACTCAATGAAATCTTAACGCATTTACATGAATATTTGCTTAGCTTCCAATGCAAAGAAATCTTGTTTCTTCAGTCCAAGTAAAGTGTCCGCAAAAGTACAAATTGCGACATCACCCTGACGAAAATCATGTTAAATTATTACTATAATAAATCCACTATTCATCTCAAAAATTAAAACTTACTAATGTTGTAAACAACTCCAATTATAACCTACAAACTTTAAATTATTAATATGAAGTGAAGTGAGCTGCGAGTTAGCGAAACAACAATGTCAAAGTGTGTTGTGCGCGTAGTGATGAGACTCGAGTTGCTTTTCACTCGAGTGACTCGAGTTAATTTTTATATTACTCGGACTCGAGTGAAATTCTTGGCAACTCGAGTTTCGAGTGACTCGAGTTGACTCGAATTACGAGTGACTTGTGTCACTCGAGTGGTTAACACCGAGCGGAGTAACCAGAGTAAAATGATTAACTAAACCTGATCGGTGTCAGTGGTAATTGAAATAAAAGTAAAATCTTCAACTCTGTGAAGACTCATTTATAGTAAATATGCCATGCTTTATTTTAAATATTCGGCATTCATATACCCTTTAGTATATGTCCAAATATATTTTCACTTCACTTTAAAAGACCTTCTTACATTAATGAAATTATTTTATTCTCAAGTGCCATCACTCTTATATTTTCAATTTTAAAATAATCAAATTCGTGTACGTACTCATATGCTCTGCGTCTATCAGGAACCATGCAGATCTGGTTATAAAACTCACACTTCTATATTCATGATTTAGGTGTTGGTACAAAAAATAAACTACAAAGTTTTATTGATTACATATTTATTGAAAAAGTATACATCAAAAAGTTTTTCGATGTAAAATTAAAAAACGTGTTTGTTGCTTTCACTTTCGGCATTTATTTTTATTTCTTTGCATGGAAGAATTATTTATTCGTATTATAATTAAAACGAGTCGCAATATTTCCATATAATTGGTTTTTTTTTGTATAATTTAATAGGAAACATGATGTTAATGATTTGTGTAAAAAGCAGTAGTCTCTGTATAAAATTCAAGTATGATAACAATTGCGGCAATTGTACTCATCTTGACAACTTCCAAAACTTCATTTTTAGATCTCGTCTTTTTTATTCCTACATACAATTAATTATACAAATATACCATTCAACACTTAGCATTAAAATATATAAATAATAATACAAATACATAGCAACAAAATTATTCAATATCTACTAATGCATTGCTGATAACGGGCGCATTTCGGTATTCGACACTGACGCTTAACAATATAACCCTTGAAATTTAGAACCAAATAAATCTTAATTAAAATGCATTATACCCAAAGTGTATTTTAAAAAGTGTTACAAACAAAAATCCATTGTAGGTTTGCACAAATTAGAGCGTTTATTTATGACATCTATTGTTTATGTCACAGAAATGATACAGATATATAATAACGTCAGAGTATAAAAACATAATTTTATAGTAGTATACACTTAAAAACATTTTTATAATTTTTAACATCAACGTACATTTGAAAATACAAAATACTGACCTAATGGTTAATCTATAAAACAATTTCAGAAAAAAATAAAATAAATTTGTACCTTACAAGTGGCAATACGATATACATTCCGATTGGCTCAAAAGGGCAAGAACCCAGAGCTGTAAAGATTAGTCTTATCCTTACCCCACTCATGTAGTTCAATAAAAAAAATCCAATCATGAACGTTTGCGCGTTGTTTTGACAGATGCAGTCAATGGAGGAAATATAGCTGCACTCACATCTAAGCTTAAACGTAGTAAGATATTTGTGCATTCAATTATTTAATCTACAAATATTAAAAAAATTATACCATAAAATTTACAAAACTTTCTTTCTGTACAGCAAAATAAATGTACAAGTTATAGATAAACATACTCGTATGTATTATAATTCAGTTTTTATTAGAGAGCGCTAACAGCTCCGAAACATACCACAGTGTTTGCGTTCCGTTCTTTCGAAATTTATTTTTGCTAAAAACGATATTTCTACATCTGGTAAATTAAAAACAGTACTACAATTTAAATCGACACATAATTAAGTATAATATGATAAATAAATTGTGTAATATAAAATTATGAATTGCGTTAAATAAAAAAAGTGTTTCGTGTAATGGAATGTTTTGTAGCCGTCAGAGACCATCATATAAAAATCCGAGTTCAGAATTAATGGGCGACACTGCTATTATGGGATATAATTGTTATCTCTGATTTGTTAAAGAGAAAGAGAGACAGATATACTGTTATTGAGTTTTAACTCGCGTAACATTAATTCTGTCTTAAAGGGCTTTTCAAAACAAGCTTGTATAAAATCGACATTTATTTTTGAAATTAAATTACTTTAAATATGTTTTTTTATACTATTAAATGCATGTTACCGAATTATATGTACTATAACTTCACTAAAGGTTACGCGCAAATGATCGAATGTTCTACAACTAATATTAGACATATTTAAAACTAAATGTTACAAACAAATTGTACTTGCAAATTTGATCAATAGTTGCTATTTAAAATAATTTTCAATATTACAATATACATCGAATATAATATAAAATTCTTTTCTATAATACTTAATATGTTACAAGCACACTTTCATATCAAAATTTGTCCAGTAGTAATATTAATATATGTCGATATTAATCGATTTTGAATTGAACTAGTTAACCAACTTTTTGTCCCGCAAACTGGTTGGCCAAACATAATATCAAAAAGTTTCACTTAATCACTTAGAAAATCAGTAATAAAATGTTCCTCACACGTACATCACATTTGCAGCCCATTGAATAACTTTACTAACTTATTTTGATACAGTGTGCATGTAACAACGCCTAACTAATGCAAAATACCCGATCCTTCCTGCAGTTGAATTTGAACTTTATTCCGAGTACTACAAAGTTCAAATTTCGTATCCAATCGAAATTGACATCGATGTAACTCGGTATAGGCATAGGATATTCACAACATACAAACTGTTGAACCAGTTACAATCGGTTATATGAAAATATCGGCTCGAAGGACCATATTTCTTCAAGTATGAAGTCTCTTCTTACACAAGGAAACTATTATGTACAGTATGGTGAATAGTGGATAATTCCTTGTATTTACGTGCATCGCGAGCCACGGTCGAGTGTTGCCAGCCTCAATCTGCGGTGCGGGGGCGGGGCAGGGGGCAGAGCCGGAGGCGGTGCCGGGGGCGGGGGCGCATCTCAGGCCTCTGAGTCCGCGCCCTTTAGTCGAAGTCGCGCGAAGTCTTCGAAGATTATATCGTCGTCCTGCTCTTGCCCATTCTCGTCTCTGTAAAAAAAATATGGTTGTAATAGCATTTTAGGAAGATGGAGAAATTTAAATTCCCATTTTAATATAGTAAATGGCAAAACCCAGGTAGGGAAAACAAGTACGGGTGTGGGTCGAGCTGTATGAGGTCGTGGTCCTGGTGGGGAGCGGGCTCGGGGGCGGAGCGCGGCGCCTCCTCCTCCGGCTTCGGGTGCATCAGGATGAACGGGAGCTCCGCACTGAGATCCCTGAAACACATACGAGAATGACACAAACAGCTTATCAAAGTAGTACTTGAAATATATTTAAGTGCTACTTACCCGCCAAGTGGTCCGAGGCACAATTTGACCTTGACTTTGTATTGTACTATGATACCTAAGTTCTCGCGCTGAGCTGGATCCGCTATCCTATTAACATCAGTGAGATATATTAACAAATAGTATATTTATATTATACTAGCTTCCGCCCGCGACTTTGTCCGCGTGGAATTACAAAAAAACTAAAGTGAGTAACTTTTGTATTCTTTCAGACTATCTCCAACGTCTATGCCAAATTCACCGAATACCCTACAACAGATTAGGCTACAAACTCTTACAAACATCCATCCATCCATCTTATTACATGATCTAGATTATAGGAAGTTCAATAGTTACAGTGTGCTGGATGCGAGGTTGGTGTCCTCGTGTTTGAGCTGTCCGTCGAGCGCGAGCCCCCACTTGTCCTTGTTGTTGGCCAGCAGCGGCGTCAGCGTGAACACCTTGCTCAGTGTGAACCCCGGCCCCACGGGACACCCCTCCCTAAACACAACCCGATAATACTCATTGAACAAGAGAATGAATCCATGAACGAATGAATAAAAGAGGGAATGAATCCGTGAAAGAATAATTGCTGGAATGACAGAATGCATTAATTATCGAATGTGTAATCTAGAGATGGACTAATCAGTGAACAGATGAGTTATTGAACTAGTGAATTACTGCGTGAACAAATGTAGAGTAGAATGTAAGAAAGAATTAGTGAACGAATAAATTGATGAGTGATTGAACGAAAGAATGAATGACTAAAAGAGTGTGATCAATAGTGATGTGTACACTAACTCGGATTCCGCCTCAGCAACGGTGCATTTGTACTGCGCGGTGGAGAAGAGGCAGATATCTGCGAACTGGCGCACCGACACTTTGATGCGTTTCACGGAGCGGTTGGAATTATTTGCGATGTGCACGTTCACCGCTATATTCTCACCATGATGGTATAACTCCTGCACATACAATCATAATAAAAACTCTGAAATGACCAGTTCACCATTCTATGTGTGTCACATACCTTGTCTAATGAAGACTCTAAGTAGAGCTTGTTGGGACTCATCATGAATTCTTTGGAGACCTCAACTGAGGGCTGCTCGCCCTGCTTGCTCGGCGCGTACATTATCTTCCTTATCGCCAATCGTACTGAATTCCTAACATATATTATCACATATCAATCATATTATGACAATTTACATGCCAAAAATATTGACGATTATCCCAGAATAACGTGGGTAACAGTGGTAGCACTAAAGGTAAAGTTTTGGCGTATAAGAGCGCATTTGCTCGTATGTGGCGCAGGCCTGTCTTTGTTTAAAAGTTGAGTAACTTATTATTTTTCTGATCTATGTATACACATTAATAGATTCAAGGAAGCGATGCGCCAAGCTGATTCACTGAGCGAGTGCCTGCGTTTTCATTAACACCAATTAGCCGTACTGGAATGTTTATAAAAACAACTGGCACGGCGTGTTCGCCAATTATATCCTTGTTTAAACTATCCTACATCCTTTATAAACTATCAACAAGGAACTTATTAATAAAAATGTTAATCTGTTTGAATTTTGATTCAATAACTTAGTAAAGTAAGTTTACATTAATGGGGATGCGTTAACATGTGTGAAGCAATTTATCTTGTACTAGTTGTTACTCGCTAATTCGTCCGTGTGAAATAAAAAATAATAAAAAGTATAGACTATGTTACTCACAGATAAATTACCTAACGGTGAAATAATTTTTAAAATCGACCCTGTAGTTTTTGAGTTATTTCAATACATACAAAAATACAAATATTTTCTCTTTATACTATTAGTATAGAAGTATAGATTACCTCTTGTGGGGCTTATCATCTTGTGAATCAGCGACGAATGCTTTAAGTTCGTAGTCGACGCCGCACGGCTTGCCGGTGTCGCCGGGCGCGGGCTGCAGCGTGACGGAGGCGGGGCAGTGCGGCGGCAGCTCGAAGTAGAAAGGGTGCGCGGCGGGGCCCAGCTTGCGGACGAGCCGCTCCTGTAGCCGGGTCAGAGGACGCTTTGGGGGCGCTGTCGCCGGATAGATCTGTTGGGAGAAAGCTGTTAACCGATTGGAACAAAGAGATTCAAAAATATATATAGAGGAAGCATAGTTGATACCTCACTTGAAACATTTTTCACAAAATCTCACTAGCGCTACCTGCTGTCCGATATTTAAAGTTACAAACAAACAAATAAATTAAACACTGAGAAACGTCTCAGCATGTCAAATTTGACATTGAGATATTACCTTACAAAGAAGTTACCGGTTAAAAGACAAAACAAGTGATCGATAAGTTTTTATAAACATTTCCATTGAAATTATATTTTTGCGGAAAATATACCTTTATCTAAATTTAATGTAGGAAGGATGACAATTTCGCAAATTTCTCACACGTTTAACAAAGTTGGTAACTGGCAAGCCCAGTCGCTGAACCTACGGGCGACCTGTCAACACCGAGCTAATGTCGAGGCGAACAAATGGATTTTACTCCTAATTCAGATTGGCATTTCTACGAGAAACATGCAACGGCTTTTAGGGAAAGTAAATATTAATGTTTGCGTTAAATTCATCCGCTACTGTATAGTAAGAAAGATCGAATAACAATTACTAACTACGGAATTGCTCAAGACTCTTAAAGATGCGGTAAGAGGTACAAGTAAGTATAGTTTGTTGACCTGTTCAGCAGCGAGGTAGAGGTCCTTGCGGAAGGTAAGGCCGAGCACATCAAGGTCCTCACGGCCGTAGCGGAACGCGGCGAGGACGTGTCCGAACACCTTGCGCTCTTTCACATATTCGGGGTCGATCAGTACCACGCCATCTACAATAATATCACGTTAATGTTATTTGCCACTGTAAATTTAAAGTTAGAATTATAGCGGCAATGAAACTGCGGAGCTGATATATGCCGCAAAATAAATCATCGGATGTAGACATGTTTTTGCTTTGAAATACTAAATTATCTTTCAATATAAATCACATGATTGTTTACTCAAAAATGACCTTTAAAACATTGCAAAAAATACTAATTTTGAATAATAGGGAATATGCTTATACAGTAAATAGAAATTACTCACCAATAGGATCTACATGTGTTATGTGGTCTACAAAATCTCTTTTTCCTAAGTATACTGTGATCTGGAAAATGAAAAAATATATATAAAAGAAAGATATAAGACAAAGTCGAATATATTGAAAGAATACTAGAATGTTCTGTACGTTTTATAAAACGACAATAATTTAAGATATTTCCTATGGGACGGTAGTTTATTACGTCAGTACGATGGAATTAGGTACCAGGACAGCATAAGTTCGCGTGCATTGACTCATCAGAAGCGTATCGCGTGTAGACGTATCACAAACCATATTACTGTTCAATGAACTAAACTTTTATAGCGCATCAAAACAAATTATATTAGAATATAGGAACATCTAATGGGCATTACGTGTATTTAGTTTTAGTAACCTTTCCATTGGGTGAGCTCTTCTTGAAGACCCTGGTGGCCTGCCGCTGCTTGTTGCTGCCTCCGTCGTCCATGCTGCCGCGCCCTCCGCACCACTGCGCACATACATCACTTACATATAACATCATCATCACCAGCTCACCATACGTCCCCAATAAAGGGCTCACAGCCTACCCCAAGTAAGTTGTGACCAGGCCATAGTCAACCACGCTGGCCCACTGCGGGTTAGTTGACTTCACACATATCTTTGGTTTTCTTCACCGATATGTACAGGTTGAATCACGATGTTTTCGTGAAAAATTATGCCTTCCTCTACAAGTATTTATAAATTAAAATAAAAAATAATGGTACCTACATAGACCCCTGTGCGGCTCCAGGGTTCGCTTTACACGACAAACCACTGCTGCGCAGCCGCGCCGCCCTGTAACAATCAACTAATGAGTAAAAAAAAACGTTAATATCTTTACTAAGACATCGACAAATATGATAAAACCCGGTCTTTATGACAAACGCAATCATTAAATGTAACAAACAGTTTTATGTTACAAAAGGTCAAGATGTTACAAACGGAACAGTATCGTATTACAGTGTTCGGCCGACGGTCACGTGGTGGTAAAGTCAACCTCATCTCGCCGCAACCCTCGCTCTATAATCACCTCGTTACAAATACGATCGTCACAGATCAGGTATCGAATGCTACATTTACTGCAGTTCTACATTTTATTATGCGACAAATAAAATTCTCGTAAAAACTGAGACATCTTGAATCGTACGAGTATGACGTCAAATTTTGTTAGCATTAAAATGGAACTTTAATATTTCATTCTATCGTTATATCGCATGGATAACTTCTAGATATAACGCCGCTCTCCTAGAGTGATGAAATTTGACGTGTCATGATTATTGGGAAGCCGGCGTTCCTCCCTTCCCGCTTCGTCCGTTGACACGGGATGGGATAATCACATTGCTAGTCAAGTTTGCAAGAGACACCAAGATGTTCTACAACGTGAGACATTAGCATATAACGCGTCTCTTACTTTTTTGAAAAATGTATTATAATATTAGCTTATTTTGATTTAATCAGGTTTCCTAAAACTATGCGAAATTGTCTTCAACTAAGTAATAAACAAAAAAGAGCGTAAAAACATCATGTTGGACAATGATGTTACGTAATCTAACGAATTAACATTATAACTACTTTTGTTACATTTGTCCTTGAGATAAGTATTTTGTTTTTTAATAATAATACAACAGCGAAATGTTCACAGTGAATAAATTATTAATAGGTGCATAAACATGCAATGTCGTGGGACAGTCCGCAAATGTGCAATGTCCATGGATCCCATACTACGAGGGGTCGACATCGAGTCGAATTTACTTTTTCATTTATATCTCGCTCCCTCTGATTGAACACTCGTTACCTGCCGACCCTCCGGTGATCGAAATTTTCGCACTCCCGCCCTCAGTTGCTAGCACGTTTTTACCAACTTATAAAAAAATCTTTGATCAATGCAGATGATTGATTTTAAATTGATCTCGTAGATTCTGATAAGCAGACCCAGGTTGCCTGGTTGAGAATCTTTCCGTTTTTCTACTTAAAGTCTAAAGCACTTTACTTGCGCAAGTTTTTAGGGAAAATGACTTTTTTATTCTCCAATTTTCGTCGTAAAATTTTGGAGTTCTCTTCATTATGAAAGAAGGATTTATAAAACCTGGGCTTAAATAGCAAAATATTGTTAAATACATTTTTTATCTTTATATGCGATAGCGGTACAAATTGTAAAGTGTTATTTATTTTATTAGACATCGAATCGAATAAAAAAACGAAACTAAGAGATGATTGAGGTTCTATAAACTTTTTCGTAAGCCAAAAATATGTTCTAATTAAGTTTATTCTGAGTTAATTTGAAGGTGAGATGTTTGCTAACCTTCAAAAGATTAAATTAACAAAATTCAAATAAAACCTTAAATATTATATTCTGCCGTTATTGCTTTTAGAAAATTTTATGTTGTTAATCGCTTGCCCGGTAAAACTGAATGTCGATATAAAACTGCCGATAAAACTAAAAACTTCGTTCGAAATATGCTCCATCATAAAACTGAGGCACTTACCGTAACATATTTTATGCTACACACAACACATCAAATTTCTCTTATATGAACTTTAATCGAACATCGTTAAAGACTTCTGACGGATAAAACTCTTAGAAATATTACTCCATAATCATCATAAAGTAATAAATATTCGAACTATTTATATGATTTTCTAAGGATATCTAGAGATCACTTTCATGTCCTTTCTTTACTGATATTAAGAAAATTTAACGATTTGATCATAAAAAGATAGATGGAGCTACAAAGTGAACGACGTCTTCATAATAAATCATGATACATAAATCAAAGGTAAAAACAAATAAAGCAGTTTGATGTCGTTTTTACTTGAACTTATTTAGACGAGCGTGATTGATTGTCTTTGTCAACTATTGGTAGAAGTACAGAAGTCATCATTAGTTTCCGACGTTATTGATTCCAGATATCCACGAAGATGGATTTCCTTAAGAACAACTATTTTATAAATCTAGTCGTTTTTTATTACGACGAATTTAACAATTCGAATGTAACATAGACGATATAATCTGTATTCACAGGCCAGTCGGTCGTGTCATTTGCATGAAAGTCCGAACAGTTCACCTGAAACAATACATGTTTCAGCGAATAGATTAGAGTCGGGCGTGTCTGTGGCACGGTTTAAATTTGAAGTTAGACTGACTAGCTAAATTGTTATTTAATAGAATCAGGTCACTGTTATTGTCATAAAATAAATAATTAAATTTCTTTGCAGGAATAATTCAGAAAGACTTTAATTTGACCAAAACAGTATCATGTAATTGATTCACGACGACAAATTTAGCAAGTGTACCCCATTCATATTCTAATTGTATTATTTCAAAGCTTAAAAACCCTGTTAACTTACTACATTCAAGTAGCACAAATATGACGCCAGATAGCCTTGGTGTCCTGTCTGGAACGAATTCATTTACATACAGTAAATTCAACATAGAATTTTGTAAATCCTTTGTTTGATCACTAGCGTAGACAAGTTATTGCCGCCAAAAATACGAGCAAAGAATATTTCTAAGAATAAGAGAAACGCATTCGCTTCGGTATCTCGCGTTCTGTTTACGTCGTTCATTATAAACGGTGTTTAGTTCCATAACTCATGAGCAACGGTCGTGCGATGTACACTCGTAAATTATTTTACGCCATATCATGGGAATTCTGGCCTGCATTATATTTTAATGGAAAACATCAACTTCATAAACATTCTTTGTAATTGGGACCGCTATAAGTCGCAAAACATTACTTTCATCTAAAACATGACAAACACCTTCAGTGCTCCACAAATTTACGTTTTAAATTCACAGTCCGGCAAATCGAGTCGGTGGTGAACATATTTATATTTAACTATAATAATTACTCGTGAAAATATGAAATAGAAGGTTGAAGTATTAAATATTTCATTGGAAATGTTACGAGCAGAAGCAAGCGATCGAAGGGTTGTTTT
>LD689013.1:317269-341555 GCA_003118335.3 Papilio memnon
CTGTCGTATCGCTATTGATACTAAAACAAATGGCGGACAATTCATATCGACATGTAAATGGAGGCCGATTCATGTATTCGGTTTTAGCTCGCGAATACATTTCCGTGATACGTAAGGACGGGTATACACATGCAAGCAATATATATAGTAGGTATACGCATGCAATTTCACAGTGGTAGAGCCCGCTTTAACATTTTAGCACGAATGGGTCGGCTCGCCCGGTGCAATACCACCACCACACAGAAGACAGGCGTGAAGTGGAAGCAATTCCGCCTTTCGTCTGATGAGTGCGGTGCCGGGGGCCCAATTTTAGTCCCTTTCCTGTACCACCCTTTTCTTATAGGGAAAGGATTTGACGGTGGAGGAGAATCATAGGAAGGGGAAATATCCTCTTTTTGTGCGTCTCCTCCTCCGTCGATTTAGGATAGGCCACGCATCTACAATTGCGGATGTCTATGGACAGCGATCGCTTCGCCATTTTGGCGGATTAAGGTGACCGCTTGCTCGTTTGCCACCTCATTGTATAAAAAAATGCAACTGACACACTGCACGCCACCTATTGTCATGTGTCGACGCTAACTTGGATACAAGTACAAGAGTATGATATTTGTGACAGCTACCTTCAAGTGAGTCAGAGAAGTAAGGGGTTAACACTAACACGTCTCGTCTCATACGCTTGTTTTTAACTGGCAAGTAAGAATTCATAGTGACAATAGCTAGTACGTACCAATATCTGCATGCTAGCTACTCCGATTTACTGACGTGTATTTCTGCTTTAAAAGACGTAAAAACATCTCTTGCGATCGATCGGGATGTGACCCGAATTCGTAGAGAACTAATTTAGAGATACTTGTAGTAATTTTGACTGGACCTTTTCGACCGAGATAAAACAACTTAGAAAATCGTAGAAGATATAGATACTAAACTATTGGGTTCAATGTGTTACTGAGTCAACAAAAAGTCAATGCCTTGTTCTATCTTACTAATCTTACTTTTTACTAATATCATAAATGCGAAAGTTTAGATGGATGGATGAATGTTTGTTAGAGTTTGTAGCCTAAAGGGCTGAAGGTATTTTGATGAAATTTGGTATAGATATAGAGTATAGTCTGGAAGAACACATAGACTACTCACTTTTGTTTTTTTATTCCACGCGGATGGAGTCGCGGGCGAAATCTAGTCTTTCATATTTTACTTTTTGCCAAGTAAAATTATACATAGTATGTTCCGTATGCCCATACATTCAAATATGGACAAAGAATTTATTTTACCAAAAAAATGCACGGCACTACTGTAACTAGTACAATGGATTGAAAAAAAATGATTGAACCTTTTGAAATTTGTAGGAAAAGTGAATTATAACAATGCATACCAGCAGAATGGACACCGCTGAAAAAAGCTACACAATAGCTAGAAATCGTAACTTAATCATCAAACAAATTCACTTTTACATAGAGTCAATTCACATTGATTGATTTCGCTTCAGTTATTTGTATCAGTGATCGTTTCTTGCCTTGCCAACTTTTTAACGCACTATTTAACGACGGAGTTAGGCCGGGTGTATTGCACATCGACTAGTTTTATTATCCGTCAGAAGATTTCAAAGAAATCCGCGCGTAAATTCCGAACAAGCATTAAGGCGGAGAACGCGATGAGGCGTGCGCCTAATAAAACAGACGTTATCTATCCAACTGTTTACATGTCGTTTGCGTAATTGTATAGATCCGGTGTATTTATGGTGAGCTTTGTAGAATCCGCGGTACAGATCGCAGCCGACGCCTCGACGCTGCCAACTTTGGTAGCGCCTACTATATTTAGCTGAGAGATAATAAAATATTATTAACTAGCTTTTGCCCGCGACACCGTCTGCGTAAAATTAAAAAAGGCCAAAGCAAGTAGCCTATGTGAACATTAAGTAGATCCTTTAAGCAATCCTACTTTTAAATTTTCAGACCTTAAACATTTTAAGGAAATGTCTTTTGAATCCCTCTCGGTTCTTTGTAATGGTGGCTAATTGATAAGTTTATTAAAATCTTAAAGCCAACGATTCCGAAAGTATGAAATTAAATCATCAATACAAATAAACAACTACATAGTCGTGAAAAACAATCTCATATCGCCGAAAATAGAAACAAGAATTTTCCTCAATCTTGATTGAAAAATCCATTTATGTTGCTATTTTAGGAATAAGAAACCATAAAACGTCGCGATCCGTAAGAAATTTAAATTCATTACGAAAATAGCGACAGTTTACGTAAACCGAGAGCCGAAAAGGAAATGTTTGATAAATTGTTACGAAATACTTTATATCGTTCTAGGAAATTTACATTTGAAACGTTACTTTTATACTTACAAAGAGTCATAATAGTATACCTGAATAGATTATTTCATTATTAATAACAGAAAAAAGCGCAACATAATTTTACATTCACTACAATACTTAGGAAGTGTGACGTACCATGTAGAAGACAATGAAATAAGTGACTAACATTATAAGCTTATTGAATAGGCTGAGATGTAAAAATTCTGGTTGAATAGGCCACACGAGGCCGGATAGGCCTAACGAGCAACACGGATTCGAGCCGGCCATGCATTACAAAGCGGGCCGCTTCGTTACGCATTCTATAGCTTCGCCTCACTTCGCCTCACTTCGTCCGCCGACCGAACTAAAGGCACGGAGGAGACGGACAAAGGCACCTTCCGATGTCAGTCCGGAATTGTAATACGGAATTTTGAATATAGAACTTCTACGAGAATATTCAATTAAATTCGATACACTATTCTTAAAAGCTGGTAACAATGAAAGAACTGGAACAAATCTATTGTTAATTTTCAAAGAGAAATGTCAATTGAAGTTCATTTTAGAAGATTATACAAAATTGTAACTTTTACGACTTCTGATTTGCATTTGTATATTTTTGGTTTAAATCAAACTTTAGGTTTAGTTTCTTATTATTGCGAGTCATAAAACTTTCAACTTTATACAAGCACTATACAAAACCATGTTTTTGTATTGAAAACTCATTAGTAGTGTTTTTGATAATGTTTACCGAAACTTGACAATGCTTAGAATCCTTTCTGTTAAAAAAAATTGAAATTGAACAAAAAATGTCGGTCAACGAAGCTTCGACTTGAACCGAAATAAAAAAAATATATTTATTTAGAATATACAAAAGCACTCTACATATTTTCGGTAAATGTGTTCACATTATCTTATATGACGCAAAAACGCGATACACGCCTTATACATGATTATTCTTACTACCTGAAAATAATGCCCTACTGAAAGCAAAGTTTCACTTCATTTTATGAAGACAACATATAATAGAACCTCCAAAAATCCTACCAAAGTGTTATCAAAATCTGACTGGTTAGAAAAATAATATTCAAACATTGATTTATTTTAAACTAGCTTTCGCCCGCGACTCCGTCCGCGTGGAATTTAAAAAATCAAAAGTAAGTAGCCTATGTGTTCTTCCAGACTACGTTCTACATCTATTCCAAATTTCATCCAGATCCGTTCAGCCGTTTAGGCTACAAACTCTAACAAACATCCATCCATCCATCTATCCATCCATCCATCCATCCAAACTTTCGCATTTATAATATTAGTAAGAAGTAAGATAAATATCGTTTTTCATTGTATCTATATACTGTCCCGGACTTTGCTTCGAAAGTATGGTCACACTAGCAGCGAAATAAAACAGTAACTTAGAAGTACGCTTAACGATGCACACAATCCTATCAGCATACAGCTTAAAGAGACTTTGAATAACTTTGCAACAACAAGTCACGCTTGCGATTTGGGTAACTGATTTTTTGATAATTACGACACGATTCTCTGTAACCATTATGCAAGTACACGAAACAATTATCAAGTAAGTTACTAAGTAAGATGTTAATACAATCTCAAGCACATTCGCAGTGAATAAATGTAAATGTATGATTGAATGTGTGAGTTTGCCCAAACTTACTTCTTACTAATACTATAAATGCGAAAGTTTAGTTGGTTGGATGTTTGTTCGTATCTCCATCACGATTCAATGGATCTCGCTGAAATTTGGTACAGATATAGAACATAGTCTGGACGAACATATGTGCTATTTAATTTTTTTAATTCCGCGCGGACGAAGTCGCAGGCGACAGCTCGTAGTTTGTATCTGTTTCTTTTACTCTTAGACACTAAAACATGTTTCTAGATTGAGACAGAAACAATTAAAAAAGGTGCATAAATTTTATTTAATTGTCTATAAAGAGCACGGTTAAATTTTAAAGTTCTAAGAATCGTAAAAGTGTATTTAAAGTCATTAAGTGCAGAAAGCATCCATGCATGCTGTGATGACATTTTTTTTCTTTTTAAAAGTAAATTTATGCTATTTATAATGAAGAATTTAAAATAAGGTTATCTCTACTTAAAAACAGTTTAAATAATACGATTGCTTTGCTTCTCTTTGCTTTCCCTAACATTTTAGTCAGGCGTAATACATTATCTATTATTAATTACATTTGAGAGAACTAAAAAATCTGATGTGCTCGAAAAAAGGTGCGCAAATCATGAAACTTAATTTAGCTAGCACTAATTGGAAAATGCAGGGGGTCTCACGAGTAAAATAAAATTGTAACTTTTCGTAATTACTCCAAAGCCAGTCTGGTACCAAAATTAAATATTTTAACATAATAAAAGGCAGCCCGCAAAATATTCATTTAAGTTATGTTTCTTAATCTCATTTGTATTTGTTCTTAATCAGAGAATCATCAGAAAAAACATTTTTACATTCGAATTAAAAAAAAAAACATAAATACAGCCCGTTCTTGTCTACATTGAGTAGACTTTCCCAAACCTAGACTAGATTTACACAGCAGGACGCTTCAAAAGTAGATTATAAGACATTTTATAGGGCATAAAAAGTTATATATTATTCGTTTATGTAATCTCATAAAATATAATAAGTTTTTCTCAAATAACAGTATGCCGTAGAAACTTATTTATTATACATTAACCTTTGTCAAGATTCAGAGAGAAGCTCTTAAGAGAATTAGACTTTCAGGGATCGGGAAAGCTTTCACCTCGGATCAAAAGGAAAACTTTCTACGGTCAAAGAACTTCGAGACATTAATATTCTGCACTGAACCATTTTTATTGTAATATTTATTTACATATTAAAAATAGATAAGTATCAAAAACGTTGATAAAGTGGCAAAATAGTTGAGTTTAGTTGTGATTTAGACTGCATTATCATCTTTATCTTAGGAAGAATGTGTTTAAACACAATTAGGAAAAAAAGATAGAGTTTGTACAATTTGTTTTTCATTTCAATTTGAGACTTGTCCCATTTCAACACAAACATATGGTCACCGTATAAAGAACGCTATCGCTGTTTTCGCTTGTGATCGCGTCGAGTCCATCATCAATAACGGATTGATGTAGGCGGAGATGATTTATCGTATTCTAAATATCCTACGATTCTCCGCTAGGTCTGCGTGCGATAGGAAAAATAAATAGTTGTAGCGTGAACGTAGCGCCGCCCGCCGGCCGGATGATTATATTTAGATAGTATTAAAATGCTTTCGTGTATATAATTTGTGAGAACGTGTGCGTAAGTATGGACAGAAATAATGACGAGTATAAATAAAATAGGTATTTCGAGATGCCAGTTGTAAGTCGGGAGGGGCCAGGGTGGACACGGCAGACATGGGATATACGCCGCTACTAAAAAATTGGCAAACTATGACACTAATAGCGTCTATTAATCTCGCAAAAGACTTTCGGTTTAAACTGTACAATTCGAATGTTAAAACTGAAGATGGGTAGTTGGTTTAAACGAACTACAAGATTACGTAACATTACAATAAAAAAAACCGAGATCGAATTACCGAAAATGCATTATTTATATCCGAATCGAGTCAACAAACTCTTACTAGGTCGATGTCATTATTGTATAAATTAACAACTATCAATAATAATTTAAATAAACTTTATACAGCTATTTTAATCATATTAACGCGTCAAACAAAAACAAAGTTTCCACATATGTTTTGCTTTGTTACTGGAAGTACCTATATATTTAAATTTGAATATAATGTTATATCTAGCAAAGTAAAGTTAGTGAATACAAAGCAATCTGGCACGTGCCGCAACTCTAACGTGAATTCTAAACATTGTACATTAAATCCCATCTCAATCTCAGTTATTCAAGTCGGTGACACAGGCTTTTAGAGCTTCGGCTAAATAAATGTCTATGTTCTTAATGTCTCCATTATTGCTTAGAATCCTCTCCGCCAAAATGGCGCGTGGCATTATGTGCCTATTAAGCACAAAAACGTTTCACAGCCTGTCCATTTATAGAGGTCATTGATCGAAGATGAAAAGTTAAACAATTGAAAGGTGACAGACTGTTACTACATCAGTAAACAGATCCAAGGCGCCTGCGGATAAATAATAAAAGGCGAACTGGTCCGCTGTCATAATAAAATACGCCGTTTCGTAGATATTACGAATACATTTTCTTAAACGAAATCAGAGTTTCAATAATGTGCCGTAGATCCACAGATGGGAAATGGCAATTTTAATTCATCATCCGACAAATGTTTGAACCCTTTTGGGAATTATGTAAATAAAGAAATCATTATGAGCTCCTTTTACAGTCACCAATCTTTGGTGTGACGTCACGTCCACAGCGCTATCTGTTTTCGTTTGGCGGCGCATTCCTTTCGTTCTCCACCCTACTTTATATTTATAGTCGACTTAATCGTAATACCGCTACGCATGAGGGCGCTTTCACATACAACGATAACTATAGCGACCGAACCACAACATTGATCCATTTATGGCACAGTTCTACACCATTACGATAGCCTAAACCTGAAATACCAGGTTACAAAATAACCTCCTGTTAAAATGGTCGATACATTCTGGCTGTGACATTATACGTTATGTGCCGTCATGTAAGAAAACCTACAAATCATAATAATTTTGTATGTTCGCATTGCATGATGAGCGGAGTCGCAACGGAAACAATCGCTTACGATCCTATTGAACCAGGGAGACTCCCCTCCCACAATCTATCCTGTGGGTAATCAGCAATTATAATCATCTGTCCCTTAAAATATGATATCATTGATGTTAACATGGATATTTCCATGCCATTTTCTTTTCTTGGATCGAAAAGTTAACTCTTACAGTCTTGATCGACTAGAGAAAATCTAAGTGGAGTAATTGACTTAAGTATCGATAGACAGTATAAAGTGTTAAATTAGAACATTTTGTGGCCTTATGGTTTACAAATTAACACCTCATAGATTAAGATGATAGACATCGGGCAGTGGTGTGTTATTAAAACTGCGTAGTAAAATATTCTAATCTAATCGGGGCCTTCGGCTTGTTCTGTTCGTACATAAAGTGACCACCCACTATTTTTACGATGTAGTTTTATGACTCATTTAACTCAGTCCACGCTAAGCGCCTTCGGAGATGGGAGAGGATGCGCGACCGTGATAGCGGATGTTAAGTGCTGCATTAAACTAACTTTACTATCCAAACGGTGTGTATTAAAAGAAAGATTTCATTTTATACTCGATGTTTTAGATAGAGACATCAAAATTAGAAAATGTTGCGTACTCCCCGAACCGTAGCGAGAAAAATTCGTTGCAATTCTAGTGAAAACGTCAAAGTCAAAATTTTGCAAGCGAATAATTTCAAATTCTTTTATATTATTGTTTCTGGGACCACTTACTCGTTTGCAGCGTTCTAGAATAAAAATTTTAAAAGTATACAACGGTGCTTGAATTTTGGCGGTGTAAATTGAAATGTATACGTAGGTAGTAGATAATATGTACAAGGAAAATAGGTTATAATTATTTCACACTATTGTAAATATGTTATTTAACATTAATGACAAAAATAATATTTATAAAAGGAAAATTTGAAAGTAAAACTGCTACTTGGCTATAGTGTAATGATGGTATTTCCAATTTATTTATCCACCAAGTTGCTCTTTCCATTTTCTTCAGACAGGTTCCGGACACTGTTAATCTAATATTTTAATCACTATAATTCTAGCGTAATTTTAACTCTATAAAGCACTTTTTAATTACGAACAGCAATTAAACCGGTTATACATTACTTAACATTAACAGTCATTTATTGCATTTTATTGAGTGCAACCGGGAATTATCTTCTCAGAGTACTATAAACTTATCGCTTACGTCATCGAATACCAGGCACATCTGTAATCGTACGCGGGAAGATGATCCCTCGTAACAGGAAATACGGGACACAATTGCGTGTGCGTACTTTTTTTTCAAGATGACATAACCTTGTTATCGGCATGGGCTGGCAAATAAAGCGGAACCAATTATTGTTGTGACCGTTACCGATGGGGCACTGGGATTGGCGAGATGAACGCAAACCAATCTAATACTTAATAGTACGGTAGACAGGTGTTATTCCCTTGTCTCGTTTGCAAGTTAGCCCGTGGGAAATGACCGAGCGATCGGTTGTATAGCATCCATCGCAAGGCATTGCCTTCGGACGTCAAATGACTTTCCTGTTCCGGTAGATAAAATATATGACATGAAATACAAATTTGAAATGAAACAAGGATTACAAGTACATTTGTAATTTTTTATTTTTTATTATATACCGGAACATTATCCTTTATTTTATTCAAGTTGCAGCATATTTTCCTAGTATTTTCGGACGATCGATTTGGAATTTCCGAATTTGCCTGAAATCATTATCAAGGCGGAAATCAATACCAATATTATAAAGAGGAAAGATTTGTATTTTTGTATGTATTGGAATAACTCAAAAACTAATGGGCTAATTTTGAAAATTCTTTCACCGTCAGAAAGGTAATTTATCTGCGAGTAACATAGGATATATTTTTTAATTTCACGCGGGTAAAGTCGCGAGCAACAGCTATTTAAAAATGTATAAGGTAAAATTAACAAAAGCAAAGATTCAACTGACGTTCCAAAGTACGGCAATTAAGGTTGGATTAACGATTCTATTAAAAACCTATTAAAACACGATAACTAACACGCGTCATAGGCTGTAAATGTAGTTTAGATACATAAATGATGATTACTGTAACTTGAAATAAACCAAAAACAAGATATCTCAGTATCGGATTAAACTCACGGCAAAGTTATAGGTCGCTGAGTTTAAGTTTCTTATCCTATCGCACCATCTCTTTGAATTGAATGAATTGGCTATATCAATCAAGAAGGTTCTCTTTAAAACCGCTTACTTTGTCCACTATGGTTGAGGCTTACCCTTACAGAAATTTGGACACAATCATACATACACCAGCTACACTAGACTCTGAATCTTGGATGATATTTTGGCTCTAATGATATGTCAACCAAAACATTACACAATACCATAGACAGAGTATATGTTCGATTAATTGACAGTCGGAATAACGAGGCGTGGACAGAATGACCACCTCAGCACCGGACTGATCTCGATAAGGTCCCGCCACACCGACGCCGATCAACGCAGATAAACTGACGTTACGTCGTGTGTTCGTGTTAAAGGAACAAACATGACTCGATAACAATTTGTTAGCGAAAATAAAACATATCTGTAGATAAGATAATCCTCAAGTTATTTGTGTTCATTATTACCACGATGTGATAATCGAATGAAGTGCAATATTTTAGGTGTGCAAAACGGTGTTATTAATTTTTTGTTTTAATGCTATTTGGACTTTGAACGAGACATAACAATCTTTTTTTACGTAAAATGTATGCTGAAAAAAAATATCGGAAAATACATTTAAATAGAAGTGGGCAATTTGTAAATGATGAATGAGTTGTTGGCAGCGACTAACATCTTTGCATCAACAAGACAGTCAAGCTGTCACTACAATTTTAAACGTGCTGTATTTTTAAATAAATATTGATTTTTGTATACTCTCATGTTATATTCTGCTTCAATTCACAACTAATACTCCGAACGTGCGAAACATTGACTTTCATATACACAATTGAATGAATAACCGTCTTAAATAAATAAACCGTCTTTAAAAAATTGTAGATTTTGTCTTTGCCTATGTGTAGGAACATATAGTCAAACCCTTTCCAAATTAGAAAAGATACATGTATATTTTGTCTGCCACAATGTATAGCATGTATAGCAACACAATTTCACTAGAAGTAAAACTCAAGTAAGCTCGTATGCGAATGGCCTTAGTTAATGGAATTCCGTGTGAGTCAGCGTACCAATGAGAAGGAGATGATATCTTCCAAGAAACGGACGCCGGATCGTAAAGCCCCCCCCCCTCGCACCCTGCACTAACTCACAAGAGGTCATCGTAACAATGTACGCATTTGACTTAATAGATCTCAGACATAAATCTACTCAATACGAAACATGTCACATAAATCAAGGATAACATTCTACAAGAAATAAAATGTTATTGGTCGTATTTAATATCTATACATTTTATACTCTAACTGTCGTACTCAGAGCCGTTAAATAACAACCTTAGTGTTATGTTAGTATGAAAATTCTATACTTTTGACTTCAATAATTTGTGAATATCAAATGCATGTGTTCATCGTTGTAATAACGCTTATCCTCAAATGAGAAGACCGTTTAATTATATCACGGGAAATAGCAGGCGTTTGCGATCAAAGCCAGGAATCCGGAACTAGCGTCAACTCGACTACGCGACTGCCGCCAGGTATTTTACACTTGAATAGGGATAAAGACATTTTCACATTGAAACGAAATAATATCCTCATTGCTTATAGCGTCTACTCAAAATTATATCACTCAGCAATCCCTTTGTAGTCAGCCTTAAGTGTCGTAAGATAATTCAATTCAGATTTCACCATCAAGAACTTTTACGTCCTTGTATGAAATTTTCAAGTGACAATTTTGGTGATACATCAATTCTAAATATCAAAATCAAATAATTACATTTCCTCGATTATTTTATAATTTGGTATAGAGGGCAGCAGGTTTAGTGTGTAGCGGCCCTAACACACGACTATCGTGGCAGGCAGGTTAATTAGCAAGTTGCATTGCGCAGCCGAGGTCGGCTGTCGGGGCTAGTTGTGTTTTTTACTTTTTATATGCAGCTGTCCGCATTATGATAAACTTCACACGTACAAAGTAAGCATCCTTCCATTAGTACTCACAGACACACTACAGGTATTCTAATCTATGAGTATAACATTTTTAATTTTCAATTATTTTATTAACTTTTTCGATAACCTGAAATTTCTTTAAATACTAAACTGTGCACTACCAATACATATGGAGGCTATTTTATGTAAACGTTATATGACAGTAAACTTGTCAAAGGGTAACTAGTTCATACCAGCGTAAAGTTAAGCGTCATGTTAACGTTAAAATAGTGAGTTAAAAGCATCTATTGTTAGGACACATTGTGATGCACGTCACGCGCGATCGCACCTCTACATGCCCTCGCTTTACAAAAATTCCATTAACAGTCAAATGGTAATATATTTTTTCTATCAATGACCACAACACTATGTGTTCAATGATTATTTAAGTCTACATAATTCACTTAATGGTTACCATGTCCTTATCCAAAAAGTAATTGAAAGAATCATTAAACCAGCTTGTTTATATAAATCAGAAAGAAATAAATAATTTCTTTAGAAGAAAACAATTCTTTTAAAAATAGTATAAAATAATTAAGATAAATAGTGAAAATCATGAGGTAGATATTAATTTCAATAAATTACATTTTGTGATATAGCTTCATCACTAAACATTTAGATGAGAAATTACAAGACATAATGTAAAAAAAGTACTCGCATGTAGTGAGACTATGTTGTTACAATCTATACTTCTATACTAATATTATAAAGAGGAAAGATTTGTATTTTTGTATGTATTTGATTCATGTGAAACTACTAGGCTGATTTTAAAAATTCTTTCACAATTAGAAAAGTAATTTATCTGTGAGTAACATAGGCTATAATTTTCAATTCACGTGGATATTGCGAGCAAGAGCTAGTATTCAATAAATTGCCATAGTTAAACCTTTTAAACAAGAAAATTAAGAAAAAGTGAGTTCTAAAACATTTTAAAGTATAGAAATACCGATCTACTACCCCACCACTGGCTGATAGAGGCTCGGATAGCTTAAAAATGATGTCACTGTCAGATAAGGTAACAAAATCCGATATTTTCATCACATATTTTACATGTTGGATTGTTATCAGACAATTTACAATTTGGTGGGAGAGGCCCTAAATCTTTTTTAATAGATTTTTAAACATTTCAATCATGGAATTTATTTAGGAAACATTTTTGCACAACATACATCATGAGAATGTTCTGTTATCAAAGTATTTTTTCTACATATTTCAACATTTTGTCAATGACTTTTGTACTTGTTTCATAAATAACGATAACAGATACAATGTTTTTTTTATGTTTATTTGAAACATGTTATTTTGGATTTGACTACCAAATCACCGGACATATTTTTATCTTTTGCTTTTTTTTTCAAAGAAAATGTGTGTTGAGAATATTAATTGTACCTGGAATTGTACAAAAAAAAACATTGATAATATATTTGAAAAACACAAATAGTTTTTTATAAGTTTGAAATAAAAATAAAACAGCAGAAAAAGTTCATAAAAACAAAACATAGCTAAATGTATTTCTAGAGTAATAAAAAAACTGTTTAACTTATGTAACTCAAGTAAGATTTGTGCTATAAATATTAATGAAGTTTTTTATAAACACATTTCTGTATCAATGAACTTTTTACTATAAGAATGGATGAGATAATATTATCTCTACAATAAGTAAACAACATGTGACTAATCATTACATATTTGAGTTATATTAAACTACTTAATAGAATGAACAAACCATTCAAGAGTACATTTTAGATACAGGAGAATTTTTATGAGTCTTTTACATAAAACAATTGGATAAAAACTTGCTTGAAACAAGGTTGTCAAGACATCTAAGCTGTATTAAAGTAAATAACTTCTTAACTATCTTGGTACGAAACTGACATTAAAATTAATACAATACTGATACGTATTATCTGACTATATTTACCGTGGCCTGGAAACGGTGAATTTTTTCCGTAAACATTTACATGCATGTCAATATAAATGACCAAATGTACGCCTATTTTCGTTCGAATGTAAAATGCTACTTACGGTTATGACTAAAGGAAAGACGAAGTATCCACTTCTTCGGCACTAGTAGTATCCAGAGCACAACATATTCACTTTGCGTAAAATAAAATGAATTACCGGATTGGTGCTGTCACAATCGTGTTTGCGAACAGTTCATATAAATCTGAGGATAAGTAGTTTTATAATTTCTAGGTTCTATATTTTTACGATACGAACTCACAGTGATAACTACAAGTAGTAAAAAAATATTTATGAATATGAACCGCACGAGTCGCTTCCGACTGAAGATTCCAATCCTTTACACAAAAGTGGTTCACAGCACAAGATCCAGGGAATATTGCGCACGCATCTATCAAGTTCTTTGAAATGACAAATGACTTTTATTATGTTAAGTTGACAATCAAAACGTTCATGTTGCCCGTTTCTATCAAGATTAACAATTAGTTCGCGATTCAAGAAAAATCTCTTATTTATTTTTAAAAAGTAACTTTATTCGTTAATACGTGGAATTTTGTAAAAAATAAATCAGAATTGGATGTTACCTTTAATTTGTGTTTCTAAACGATTTGTTAAAAGTCAGATCAACAAAGCAAAATGTCAATTGCGTCTTATGAATGTCAGCCAATGTCAATTTCGTTCTCAATATATCGCAAAAAACTTGTCAATAAATATTAAAACTGACGTGTAATTTTCTAAGAATTACAATAAAATTTTATGAGTGCTCCTTAACAAATTTAAAAATGTCCGATGGTGATACAAGTGTTAACAATGACGCAACAACAGGAGAAAATGACGATTCAAAAGTGGAAGCCGATTCATCTGTCGCAATATCTGATCGTGAGGCGTACTTCCAGGCGCTTCGAATGTGGATTCAGCAAGCGCAGATGTACCAAAACATTTCCACTTGCTTCCCTTATTACATGATGACCTTTCAGGGTTTCCAAAACAATCCGACAAATGTTCCTCTGTTAAACAATAACTACCAGTTTCAGGGGCAACCATTTCCATTTCAAATGCCAAATTTCAGACCAGTAATAGAAAATCGACCACCAGCAGAAAATCTCACTCCTGCTGAAGGTAAGTTAAACTCTCAAGATACCATAGATTCTGATATATTAATGTATTTTGTAATATTTTATTAAACATCAGACAATATATTTTCAGTTATTGCAAGACATGGCGGTTATGAATATATAATACCACCTCTCTACAAAAGATTGATGGCGGAATTCATTGATTTCATTTTATTATTTATTCTCAAACTAATTGTCACATTCATAGCTGTGGATATGTTTGAGTTGATGTAAGTATCCAATTGGAATTTTCAGATAAAATATTTAAAAGTAAATTGTACTGAATTTGAGTTGGATTTAAATCCTACTATTACACAATTACATTATGTAGGTAAACAGGTGGGATCGTGGTCAAGTGCCAGCTTAACAAGTAATTTAAAAAAAAATCTTTTAATTTTCACAAATTGAATTAAGTGGCTTCCGGTTCAATACCTACAATTTTTATAAATCCATTTAGCATGAAATGAAAACTTTAAACATTCATCTGTAGTTCCTCTGGTATTGCGGATGTTGTTGATCACTTTGATGTTCTCGCTGCTTGTTTGCCTCCCTTAAAGTAAAATTAAGTTTATGGCTATATATTAAATTCAAATTAAAAGCTTATTATCTACCCAATGTTTAGTTTTAAATACTTTTGTCCACTTCCAGAGACTTGGAGAAGTTTGATTTCTATGAGTTCAGTGAACACTATGATGACTACAAATATGCGATGGAGTTGACTTCTGAAATTTTATTTTTGGAAGTGATTTACAGGATTTTAGTTTGTATTTTTGAGGTAAACGTACTTGTAAAATATTTAATTTTTATTTTAAATAAGTTTCAATTTAAATGATAGGCCTAAAGTGTTCTTAAATTAATAAATTGTTTTTTCCGTTTCAGGCATTCTGTTTATGTGGGAGCGTTGGTCGTACAGGTGGTGCCACACCTGGAAAGGCGCTCCTTGGTCTCCGAGTTGTAACTGCATCTGCTATTATTCCAGTTGAAGGCCGCCCCAGAGATACAGTTCTGTTATACCCTGGCCGTCCTCTTACATTCCTCCTAGCACTAGTTCGGTCTTTAATGAAAAACTTCCTTATTTCCCTGTTATTTCCATTATGTGTGGTATTATTTGTATTCAGTCATAATCGCACAGGTTATGATATCTTATGTGGTGTTATTGTTGTTGAAGAGAATATGTACCCGGCAAGGAGGCATGCACCTTAGGGATAAGGCAGTGTTTAGATTGTAAATATATTCGTTTTCTGTAAAGTTGTTTACCTAAATACTATGCCCTGACATTATGTAGTTTTGGCAAGCAGTTTTTTGTTCATTGTTTATGGCATTTATAAATGGGTGTTTCAAAACCAAATATTTTAATCTACTGTATTGATAGGCTATGAAAATATATCATATTTTTATTTCTTCAGGTTACTATGAACAAGAAAAAGTGTAAACGCGATTAAAATGAGTACCTAAACTAGCTTCTTATTGAAAGACGTTGAGTCAAAATTTTGTGATAATTCAAATTATTTTGTAAATATCTTATTGTTAGTAAAGTTTTGAAAAATAAACGTTTTTTAATTGTATTATACATAGACCTTTCAGTTCATTTTCTTACATTTTTCCTTATTTGAATCTTATAAGTGACCATGTTTCAGAATTTGAATAAGAAGAAACATAAATAAGCTTTTTTATTTTATTTTTGCAAACCTTCGTTTGGACTTTACTTATATAAAATATAAATCAATGATAGGTATAATAAATAACAATTTGAAATTATACAAAATCGTCAATCGATTATTTTTACTTGAACGCAGCTTTAAAATTTGACGTAAAGGTGCGTTCTGAATTCGATCAGTTTGTAATTTTCGAAACTTGAGTCGATATTATTTTGACTGTACTTATCATACAATTACATTTTGCCTTTATAATGTTGTTGGCGAATTATTTTTATAATATTGTGTTCTAAACGTTATGGAAACTAATAGCCTTCAATATTAAAATTTTGCTGAGTTGGCTCAAACATTGTGCCGTCAGTCTGCCGTAACGTGGCGGCGCTGCGCTCGTGTGTGCCGCAGGAGTGGCCTGAACCGAACTGTCATTGTTCATGTAGTTTTCTGTGATAAGAATTACTGTGAAATTATAGTTTAGCGTACTAAAGTAATTATATCCCTCACGATGTCTGCTTCTGGTGAATTCGGTAACCCCTTACGTAAATTCAAGCTCGTTTTTCTTGGAGAGCAAAGCGGTAAGTGGCCGTCGAAATTTTTTTCCGTCGTACATTTTTAATACATAGATTTTAGGTTTACGACACGTATTTATATTACTACCAGGTTCATGAAATGATTGATTTTTTCTATAAATAATTGATCGTTAACTCCACTGGAAATATTCTGCAATTGTAAATTGATTTGGCTTTGTAATACTGCTGTTCTGAGATGTAGGTTACGAATGGCATCATTAGAACTATATGAAATTCTCACGCAACCTCTCGGCATCTATATCAATTGGCTTTTGATAATAATTCGTGGAGCGATTTGGCGCATTTACACTAGTCTTGTGTTTTGCAGTGGGCAAGACTTCGCTGATCACTAGGTTCATGTACGATAGTTTCGACAACACATACCAGGTGAGTCATTAAATTCGTTTTGTTGTCTATTTATGCTGCTATTACATTTATACACCTGTTAGGTTGTGTACAATCACATTGCTACGTTTTTTTTATATAAAAAGGTTAAATTCTTCATATTTCATATGAACTGACTTTCATGTTTTCATTCACAAAGATATTTTTTGCAAACATTTAATGAAGTGTCTAAAATGAATTGTACACATTTTTCACAGTCAGTGCTGTAATGTACTAATTTGTTATTCTTATGTGATTTAATTAAAGTACTTTATTACTGTTGGATTTTATAATTGGCAATTGTTCACGTTACAATAAACATTTACATTTGTCAAATTTACTTACTTTCACTTTATTATTACAATACCTTATTTGTACAGTCAGTGTCATCAGAATTTATTTCTTACAATTTTCAAGCTTGCCAAAGTGATTTATTGCCAAGTCTATTTATGTCACAGACTTTTAAATCAATAATGTAATATTCATAATAGCTTTGAATTAAAAAATTAACAAGAAACAGGTGCAACTAAACTGTTTCTTTAATGCATCACTTACAGTCAAGTGGTAAATTAAGTGTGACCATTGATCGACTATTCTTATTACAGTTAAGTACTTTAAATTAATTAAGACTGTCATAAAAAAACATAACCCATATTTAGAAAAAGATAAACTCATAAGAATCCTAATGGAGAGATTGTTTTGGTGTAGCTTTTACCACATTAAGTCACCAGAAACTTATATGAAAAAATTCTAATAGTATTGAACCTTTATTTTCCGTCTTTGCATCCATTAACTTGCTATTTTAATTTATCAGATAATATATATCTTTTTACAATGTATTAATGTTAACAATGAGTAGTACATAATCTATTAAAGTGTTTTATGATGTTCTTTAAATTGTGTTAAAATCTTAGCATTTAAAAAAGGGTTAAAGATAAAATGATAATGGTTCACCATATTACAATTTTAAGTTGCTGAATTAAGTATTGAGTTAATAGTCACTGTATTTAAACTTTTTTAAGTCCTAGATAATGCTTTATACTGACTATACTCATATTATGGTAATTCCTTGTCAAAGTAAATGTAAAATCATATTGCTGCTTTTCTGTCCACCCTTGTTTGAGATGTTTTGTCCTTATAATTATTTTTGCAGTAGATTATAATGTAAATTAATATAAATGAAATAATGTTTGTTTCCTTCATTATTCCAATTTATTTTATGATCCATTAGTTTTATTATTTAATATTAAAATAGATAAATGCAATAAAGTTACTATCAACTACATATAACAAATTTTTAATATAAAATACAACTGAATGGACTGACCATTGACATCTATGGAGTATAAAGAATTATAAGAAAAATCAATAGTCAAATCCAATACATCAATAACCACTGGAAAAATTACAAAATTACTTTCTTTGTAGGCCACAATTGGTATTGACTTCCTGTCGAAGACAATGTACCTTGAGGACCGCACAGTGCGGCTGCAGCTGTGGGATACAGCAGGTCAGGAGCGGTTCCGCTCCCTCATACCCTCGTACATCCGGGACTCTACGGTTGCTGTTGTTGTCTATGATATTACCAGTAAGTAACATTATATTCTAAGCTGAACATTTATTAACTTAGCTAAGTATAAATATGATTATTCAATTTAACTTAGTATAACTTTAAAAATATTTTGTTGGAATAAGTAGTACCGATTCTGGCTACTAGCTCCCTGAGCAATTGTGAGCTGTGTGTAAACATTGCTGTGAGAATGTAATTAACAAACCATTGACAACCTTTTCTCACCAGAGTCCTAGACGATCGCCCAATCGCGTCTTTGCCCTTCGGAAAATCTTTTACAATAACAATTTTGGTTCTAAAATAATACAAGTGATTACTATTTGGGTATAATGTAGCCGACTTTAAATACGAAAATTTGAACCCCGGTGTAACGACTCTATCTATGTATGTCAAGAAGGTAGATCTCAGACCTCTCCTGGCCGCGGGTGCCGCAAAGCACTCTAAACGTCGTGAATACTGTTAAAGTAAACGAGATAAACACTCGGAAAATTGTTTGATATTTCGTTTCGTCGTTAATCTTTTAAAATAGAAATGGAACGAAAAGGTATTGATTATTTGAATTTATGCATTAAAACTATATACGTATTTATGTTAGAGTCTTAAGATTTCGCTGCTTAAGTTACCTTTCTCTACCTTAAACGTGTTGTCGAAAGCCGATTAAAAATGTATATTACGATGATAAGTTGAGATTAATAATGATTTTATTACAAGGTTAGTATTCCCAGACTGTATCGCATTACATTTGCGGTGAGTAACGAGTGGCCTTGCGTTGTCACCACATTATATGTGGCAGTCTTCAGATGTTATAACTTGTTTTATAGTACTTTAACAACAATTAAATCTTTTGTAGTCATTCACAAGACAATACATTGTATATACTTCTATACTTGACTGAGATTATCTCTCTACATGAATGAAAAATTACATCATGTTCCAGTATATTTGTCAGTAAGTGCCAGTTTCCACTGGCAAGTTTGCCTGGTAACATTTCACCAGTAAAGTTGTACAAGTAAAAGATATATTTACTATATTTACGTTTTCTGACGTAGTTACGGAGCCGAGCCTTGCCCGAAGCTTATTAAACATTTTTACGAGCCCGCTCAACATCGATTTTCTTTCCCGAGGCGAGGTACACCCGGCGACTAAAGTTGAACTCCGGTACATTTTGTATGACTGTATCTGTTGCAGTTTTGTCTGACTGTATTATTCAACATACGAGTGTTGGTATACATTTTGTATTTTGTCTCGTACAATTTATAGATGTATTAAATACTAGTAATATTAATAAATACTGTTCTTTGACTTCGTTCGCGTGAAATTAAAAAACAATAAAAAATACATAGCCTATGTTAATTAGCTTTTTAATGATGCAAACATTTTTTAAATCGGCCCAGTAGTTTTTGAGTTATTTCGATACATACAGAAATATAAACAGACAAATCTTTCCTCTTTATAATATTAGTATAGATAAGTACAGATAACGTAATAGAAAAGAAATTATAGTTTCAATTGATGAAATATTTACGACTTTTATAAGAATTAGAGACAAATAAGAGATCTTACTAATATCAATTGTATTCACAATTTCTATTCCCCATTGGTTTATACACCACGAAATATAACGTAACGAAAAATAATATTTTCGTCATCAGTTGTACTTATTATGGAAATTTACATCAGAAGTTACAGTGAATATTAATTCTATATACCCTGATTTAGATGAGTCGTGAAAGCCAATTGAAAATCATATAGCGTAAAAATGACGTCACTGTACATGTCGGTTATCCAGTCGTAGACGTTGAAAGCCGACAGGAGTTGCCTGCACTGCCACTTGACCCACCGCAGTTCAATGAACCAGTACCGTAAACAGTGTACTCATAGCATCCACAGATTATAAAGTCAAAACTTTTTTGAACTCCCTGGTGATTTACATTTTCACTGTTTACGGTTCTTTTTTCAAAATTCCGTCTATTACTCGTTTCCGGTATAATGTAACTGGTACGTTGTGCTGGAAAAACTGTTTTTTTTTACAAATTATAAAAAAATGTGTATTTATGGTTAATGTTTCACAATTTCGTATTCATACGCAAATTATGGACTCTGATAAAGAACATCGAAGGTCGTTATTAGTCATGTGTGATTAACTACAGGTTTTATCAATAATAATGACATAATAATGATTCGATAAAATGTTTTACTTGTTGACGAAAAATATATCATAGACTAGATTTCGGCCACGACTACGTCCACGCGGAATTAAAAAAAAACTTAACAAGTAGCCTATGTGTTCTTCCAGGCTATGTTTACATCTGTGCCAAATTTCATCGAGATCCGGACAGCAGTTTAGGCTACAAACTCTAACAAACGTCCATCCATCTAAACTTTCGCATTAAAATATTAGTATGTATAGGGTGTTATTTGACCACTGTTTTATGAGTAAAGGAATCTCATTAATATTGGCACTAAAGAGTTGCGGATTTGTTGCTAGCATTATCATGGTAAAGAGTACAGAGGGTCTACGTTTTAACTATGTAATTATGTCTTCAAGTCGAGAAAATTACCACTTAAGTTATCCGACACTAAAATTGACGGAACTTCTACGGAAAATCTCCGTTTATCAACGTTACTGCCAGTTCGGTGTTGATTAAAGGTGAGCATGACTCAACGTGGCTCGCTAAAAATATCTAATGTTAATTAAACCTTTATTAATATACCAAAGGAAAATATCACTGTCGATAAGGTGTTGATATAAAATATCGCTGACTTAGTATAGAAAACACAGGCTACATTCGGAAGTATTGCTATAGTTTGTCCTAATGGCGGACTCCCTTTTTAATATTATGCATCGTATCCGTTATGTAATTCCGGTTCGAATTCATAGACTTAGAACTGAATGTTGTCGAGTTTATTAAAGACTAGCTGTTGCTCGCGACTTTGTCCGCGTAAAGTTAAAAGATAATAAAAAATATAGCCTATGTTACTCATTGATATCGTAGATTTTTAGCTAGATTAGTAGACCATTAAAAAATGGGATAAGAAGTTTTTAAATCGGCCCAGTGTTTTTGAGTTATTTCAATACGTACAAAAATACAAATCTTTCCTGTTTATAATATTAGTATAGAAAACTGTATTTTAATTTTAGAAATTCAATATTAAGATAAGAGTAGGTTTAAAGTGAATTGGTAGGTTTCCTAGTTTTGCGTTTCTTAGTCTACTAGAAAGACGGTCCTTTCTCTATTAAATGACAATTTACAGTTTAAATATAACACTTAAACTGCCTTTATCAAGGAAATAAAACATTACGAGGTACTATGTAACTCGTTCCGTAAAAACTGTTACTTTTATTGCAATGTTACGCGCTTTGAATTTTAGACGGGCCATATTACGTCAGCGTTTAAAATTCACTCTCAACTCATTTACATTATTATATTGAATGTTTTGAACGAACAAAAGTAATAGATAACACTAGAAATAGTAGAGCGACCGAAATCTATGGTATGTGCTTGAAGAAGCTAGACAGGTCTGGAATTCGTGAAATGGAAGTCTGTGGTCTGTGCCTACCCTCTGGGTTACAACATAAGTTGTATTATTGTACATTACTACATTTCCTACATTATAACAAATTGGAATTAAATGTTTTTATTGTTGGAGATATTTGGCTACCGTTTTACCGTTTCGAACCAAATATGCGCGTGCATAACGCAACGCAATAGTTTAAGGTTATTGTAAGATGTGAAACTTTTGGTAAAGTAGAATCTAATTTAGTTTGCTTAGTTGTAACATTGCATGTTTGTGATTGTAGAATTCGATCAAATATAGAGTGAGTCTGAGGTGAAAAACACGCTCACTTTGTGTGTTTCATTGTACATTGTACATTGGACTTGTAATATAGAATTACTACAAGATAACGTCATCTCCCCTACCTTATCCTACTCCCGTAGGGTCGGCGCGCCGGGTTTTCGTCCTCAAAATAACTCTATCATTCGTCATCTCAGTCATCATTCCCTTCTTGATCATGTCACCTTTCACGCAATCCATCCATCTCTTTCTACGTCTACTACCGGTGTACTACAAGATGACGTCATGATGGTTTTAATATGTCAAAATCCATATGTAGCTACGTAGCTTCAGGAGTATTTTAACGATCGATTATGTGTAACCTTCTACTTAAGCTAGTATTCCGGCGTGGTGTGCGGTGCGAGGTCGCCGGCACACTTTCAGCGTTACAGGCTGCAATCGAATATTTTCACACCACCTATTGTTGCAGTCGAGACTTGCACGTTGCAATCTTTTATACCCCCGCACAATAAATATCGGTTTCTTTACTTTTTACTGAGATGTTACGTAAGTTAGTCTCGCTGGAAAACTTCTAGATTTAGATAAATATTATTCTGTCTATTAATTTTGTTAGTTAAGATTTTCCATAGATAGGTCGAGTATCGATTCAAGTACAAAACTTTTAGTTGTAATTTAAACAACTCGCACAACCTGAAGGATATTGCCAACCTATTTAGGAGAAGAGAATCTTACTACTTACTAAAATTATAAATGCAAAAGTTTAGATGGATGGATGGATGTTTGTTAGAGTTTGTAGTCTAAACGGCTATACGGATCTGAATGAAATTTAGCACATATGTAGAAACACACATCTGGAAGAACACATAGCCTACTACTTTTTTTTTTAATATCACGCGGACGGCGTCGCGGGCAAAAGCTAGTATGTTAATTTTGCCAAAAAAATAGCCATGTTATGACCAACGTATCGGGGTCAACGAACTGATGTGACTTGAATTTTATAATGATGTAACATTAGCGAGTGTCTGGCAAGAAAGCGAGTTAATTTATTTCATAGTTGATGCCTTGTCGCGGAAGCTTAATGCATTAAGTATTCTGAGACGAGTACAGCAAAGCAATCTGAAAGAACGTTTCCTTTTTAAATCCCGATAAATTTTATGAAGGGTGACGATGGCGGCGATGACGATATTAAAGTAGGTGTAGTTTTAAAATAGTAGACGTAATAATCTATCTATCTAGCTGCTCCGTCATAGAGATGTTCTGTTTCTCAGTAAAAAAATCTTTCGAATTATTATAGCAATTGGAATATTTCTATGGCCTTAAAAAAATGAATGTGGAATCAGCAGTGGCATACAATGTAGATGACACATTTCCAACTCGAGTATGTAATAACAGGAATAACAACATAAAAACAAGTAATAAATGTATGTGCGTATAGCAGTCCATTGAGACACGCCACAAAAAGCCAAGTGCGTCGTTAATGGAAAGTTGTGGGATGGGAACACAAACGTCGACTCTACCTTACCGTGAGATTGCAATTTACGTAAAAACGTGTGCTGGTGTCAGTTACAGTGAGAGAGGGAGATAACATGTTTGTATGTTTCGGCAGTGGGAACAGTAAGGCAGGCGCGTAAAACTTGCGATATATGCCGATGTGTCGCGACACATCCCGCGGGTACAACGGGCCAAATTATTTTTGCACTTCAATTATTTTTTCTTTTAAATTTTAAATGTAAACGTGTGAAAAAAATATTACTCATTACTTTAATATAATGAAACATCTTTGGATTTATTAGTACAAGATTACCTTGAACTTTTAAATTTCTGTGAAACTGCTGTTGTGTAGGATATGAAGTGGGAGGAGGCCCGTAGCAAAAGGTCTGTGATTTAACTGGTTTTACCACTTTTTTATATAATAAAAATAAAATAAAATAGCCTTTATTGCTTTTCAGATTGCAGTTAGATAATCAATTTTTTTTCTGTTCTTCTTTCACTTCAATTATCGGCAACTGGTGGTGTGTGCGGAATAGCTTGTCTACCGACAAAGGCCTCCTCTAAAGATTTCCACTTCTTCTTGTCTCTTGCCAAACGGATCCATAC
>LD689013.1:351028-361126 GCA_003118335.3 Papilio memnon
AAATTGCGTTTTAAAGATATGATTGTTTACATCGGAATCATTGAATTATAAATTTTCCTTAGAAGAAAGTTACACTAATGTAAGGGAAAATTATCTACCCTAAAAATAGCTTACAGTATTTATTGTTTTCTCATATTGTTATTTGTATTATTTTGATTTAAGTTATAATTATTTAGCACTCAGCTTTTAATCAATGCAGTGTTGATATTCACTATTGCTAATGTCAGACTTGTAATTGCGAGCCGCTTTAAAGTTTGAATAGCATTATACCAAATATATTAAACCAAATCAAAGTATCAATTGTGGTTAAATATAAGAAAAACGTCAGTGCACAATAATTGAATATATATTTATTTATAACGTGAATTATTAATGTTGTTTTATATGTAAGTTAGGCAAAGCCGGAACGATCGCTTGGTGGGTGTGATTTTCTGTTTAATTGACTTAAATATAAGATAAATATAAAATGTTTAGTACGTCTGATATCCAGTATCACTGCCGCTGTTTACTGTAACGGTCTAAAGATGGTATTTCTTAGTAAATTATGACACCATCTGATTTTGTATGCAATGATTGTTTCGATAGTAACTGTTGGGTTGTCTCGCATGTACGCGACCTGCTTTAGCTTCGTTAATATTGTTTATGGTAATTTAAAATTAGCATAATATTCCAAATATTAAAAGCATTTTAAATATCTGAAATGTTTTATTTCTTACCCTTAGCTTAGCTGTTTGGTTAGTTAATAGAATAAAATTGAGACTTTAGAGCCTAGAGAATATGGTCGCCTGTTGTGTGACACCTTTTCTATATCTATCTTCTTCTATACATATAATAAAATTGGAGTGTCTGTTTGCAATATCAAAAGAAAAATTCCAGATTTCGGGAAGATGATATATTTGCGTTGCTAATTAAGAAAATCGCATTAAAAAAAATTGTCCGCTAGCCGCGTTTGTTCCGGGTAATCTCCGAAACGGCTGGACCGATTTGGACGGGACTTCGACTGGAAGATAGGTGGTAGAAGGTAGATGCACGCGGGAATGTGATAGATGACTTTTTTTTAAATCCGCGCTAACGAAGTTTGCGGGCGACAGCTCGTCTTTAATAAGATAGAACAAGTGGAATTTTGTAATAAATATTTTATTGGAATTAAAACACAAATAGTTTGTAATATTTATTCAAAATTATGTACAAATGGTATTTGAACCGATGGTAATGAAACAAGTTAGAGGAGTTTAGCAGTGACAAGGTACAGCTTAAGTTAACATGATATTATAAAAATTACATTTCATTCATATTTAATGTATTAACAATAAATAACCTTAATTTTTTAACACTGGCAATAACAAGACATTTCATAGTTTTTTCTAATTCGTTGTCCATTTGAATTATCCAGATATAATAAATTAAACATTTGTCGTGTAAATCAAAAGAATTAATTAAAATGCGCAAATAAGTATGAAAATGTTATTTATCTCTGATTTTATACTATTTATAATTAAATATCAAATTTAGTCTTTTAATCATAACCTAGATTTTTAACAAATGTTAAAATATATGGCACAATAAGTGAGTGAAGGAAGAGTACACAGTGAGTTTCCACTGACGCTAAAAGTATACATATTTTGGTACACGTGTATCGTCAGTGGAAACTAACTAAGAATTCCAATTATTTTTTTAAAGTGAGAGTTCACTTAATGACCTGTTTACATTATTGGAACACCAGTGTTTTCTTATGGATTAAATTTTTAACTTTACAATCCAGCGATCAACTGGAATAATATAAACTGGCCATACAATAAAGTGAAGTCATCAGTACGAACAGTAAAATATTTACAATATATAAAATTTAATAGAAATTCTATTTATAAAATCTACCTTTTATATTAAAACTTATAAAGACCGACATACACGAATTGTTAGTACGGACAACATCGACTTTGGTGTTGCAGTGCGCCATACATGGACCGCTGTTTGCAGGCCGATGCGTACTGCAACGATCCAAACAATCCGTGTATGACGGTCTCAAGTATACCTTAGTTACCTGGAAAATATTTTAACAACAATTCTATAGCTTCTATAATTCAATGTATTACAATATTAATAACTTGTTAACATTTAAGTATATGTAGGAAGCAACAATTTGTTCAAAATGTTTTTAATTAAAACATCAAAATGCTGTACAACATCCTTAGGAAATTGAGGGGCAGAAATGTTTATTAGGGACTATTAACATTTATTTATAATACCTTATAATAGTTAAAATTCAGATATTCACTATTCTAGCACTTTGGCATACATATAGTTAATAGTTTTTTTCATTATCTTATATTTTAGTTTCATATTAAGAAATTGATGTCATATTTAGCTAGTGGAGAACATTTGATACATTCTACATAATTTTTCGGTTACAAAGTTCACACGTCTCGGAAATGTTCGAGATAGCAGTCATTTTCCTAATCAAATATCACTCACGGGTAGTGTTAGTACATATTCACATTTTTATCACATCACAAACTCACGCGATTCAGTAATCGCTTAAACGTCAAACAGCAGCGCAATATTGTGCTGCGAGGCGCGTCGCTAGTAATGTTCAGGTGGATGCGGGCCGCGGAATGCGCGCGCCTGTGTCGCGTGTCCGTGCGCATGCCCGTGCGCCGCGTGGCTCGCGTGGTTCGCGTGCGTGTGCGTGCCGTGTGTGAGCGTGCCGTGCGCCGCGTAGCTGCCGTACGCGCTGTCCTCGGAGGACAGAGGCCCGCGCCGCGCTCCAGAACTGTACACCGATTCACGACGTTCTTGTCCTGATGCACCTACAATGTGTAATGTAGTCAGTCCGAGAGCAATATAGCTGTTGAAGGCATAACAAATTCATCTACATGGGAATTAATAGACTAACAGAGGCTTAAGGCAAGTGGTAGTTATTGTAGCTTTGAAAATTATATGTTACGAGCGATTTTGTCCGCGTGAATTTAAGGAAATATAGCCTATGTTATTGACAACGTATCTTTTTAATCGTGCAAGAATTTTTAAAATCGGCTCAGTCGTTTTTCAGTTATTCCAATACATACAAAAATCCAAAAATCCTTCCTCTGTATAACATCAGTATAGATTAAGAGTAGAGAAGACACTGTATGGTAACTTACCTGCTGGTCCGGGGCGGATGCCGTTAGGCGCGGCTCCGTAGGCTGGATCTCGCTGAGCGTTGTGTGCATTCTGATTGAGCGCGAGGGCGTGCGCGGCTGGCCGCAGCAGCAGCGACTGCGCCGCGCCCAGCGCTCCTGCGGCGGCCCCGGCCGCGCTGCTGCCCTTGCTGTACACCGACTGCGATCTACCACAAAACAACAATAAATAATAAAACAACTTACATTACTTTTGAAGAACGGATTTTGAAAATCACTAGTCTAACACCAGAACATAAAAAGTCGCCTGAAAGATAGGGTAGGACCCCTATTTGTGATTTTATTATTTTATTCTGGATTCAAATGTCAATGTGTGTGTCAATTGTATGTGTATGAATGAAAATATACATTGATATACTTTAATAGCTTTGTATTATTGTAGTGATGTGCCAGTCTGTGACTAAATAAAATGGCATTCAGTATACTCGAGGCGCCGAATAAAGTATGGTTTAATTAAGCCGTAAGTTTTTCTCTGGCGTCGTTTAATCAATGCCGGCTCGTGTGAGGCACGCGTGTGCCGCCCTAATTGGACCCTCTTGCTCATTCCTTCCTCCTCCCGACTCCTCAACCTTCAATCTTGCTCTTATGCGCCAAGTCGCGTTGCTATTTGAACCTCGTTAACTTAACTCCTGTTGACGTCTTAATTTACTACGCGGATTCTTGTTTGATTTAATAAGAGTTTTAGACGTTTTCTTGGACTACAACTGCTTCTTGTTCGAATATTTAATTTTAAGAATTGACTATAATCGAAATAATATTGTATTCAACGTATTAATAAAGTACTCTCAGTTCGTCAACGTGGATGAAAAGTTTAATATAATATCCAAATATAATTTATGTGGTAAAATTTTTAAACGGTATATTTTAACTTTAATTACTTGCAATTTAAATAACAAATTGAACACATTCGGTCCGGAGTCTGGAGCTCGAACTGGCTCGTATATTGTTTGCATTGTTTTAAATATTTTCCATTCCTGAGTAATGTTAATTACAGTTTCCTGTGTACAAATTATTTTATACGTTACTTGCACCATATGCAGCATATTTTATCAGATGAGTAAAATTATATTTTAGTAATGTTTAATAATTTACTTAAGAAACTGTGAGTGTACTCGTTTTATTGTATTTTCAAATCTACGCGTTGTCCACTTAGTCTCAAATTGGTATCCTAATAAGATAAGCGAACCTTATTAAATTTGCGAAAGCTCTTTTGCTTATTCAGTTGATGTTTGAGATTCGCAGCTGCGGTTCTGTTCTGAGGAAGCTTATTTCAGCGGATTACGAATGTTTTAAGTAACCCGCGGTCAAAGACTGTTCACTTACATTTACATAAAATGTCACAATTCTACTGTGAGCATATTTATAGCAACTTTGAACCTTTCCTTTTGTTTATGAATCGTACACAAGATCACAGACGTATATTTAAGCCTCTATTTATTTAAATTTTATCAGACCTCCACGGACGGTTTCTGAAAGACAACTCATGAAGAAGCAATTCTATAATCGTAATGTAAAAACAATTCATCAACACATAACTCGTACTAGAAACCCGAATCATGTTAAGCAATTTTTCCTTCAGAAACTGGCCAATAGTTGTATAGACTAGAAGCTACTCTAAATGTCTATTGACTACACGAACTACAAGAGCCACAACACCAATAGTTACGTGAGACATGTCGATCCGTCGGCTGACCTGTGCAGCGCGTGGCGCGCGGGCGGCGGCGATCGGCAGTACAGAGACTTGCTGCCCGAGTACAGGGGCTCCGTGTTATCTGGTCGCGGCGCAGTCGCCGAGCAGTAGGATGGCGCGTGTCGGTAGTGGTGCGTGGGGAATGCTGGTTTATCCAACTCGTCCATGTCCCTCGGTGAGGAGGCCCGCGAGTTAGTGTTGGCGCGCGGCCGTCGCGTGCCCCATTCGTGCAGCAACGCGCAGGCCACGCCGCCACCTAATCCGCCCACCCAGCACACCCAGTGGCTCTCCCATCGAGAGAGAACGAAGGATGGGCCCAGCGAACGTGCTGGGTTTAATGAAGGCATCTGAAATTAAAAAATCGTCTTTAAATTCTGATAGATAGTCATTTTTAACCCTTAGATACCTGAAGTTTCAAATTTGTTACCGGGATTATAAAACACGTTGGGCACCTAGAATCGATTTTATTTTACTATTATGCTGTTTACATGTTAGAAAAAGAGCCTTTCACGAAAATGCTATTATCGACAAAAAATAGGAAGGTCAATATATTAAAATTTCGTTTTTTTTACTATTTTTCCCATTAGTAAACCCAATAAAGTGTACTGTAGATTTAAAAAATCAGGCATTTAAGGGTTAAATGTCAATATCCGCTTTCAATATATGTATATTATTTGTATGTCATAGTTTATTTCCGTGTTCGATGTCACAATCGACAGGCGATCTTACCTGCGCATTGAACAGCGCCAACGCCGATTGTTCCAAAGTAAACTATTCAAAAGCTGTCTGATCGAACAATGCCGCTATCAGGCTATACCTGCACAATGCTTACAATCCCCACTCTCAAACCAATCACGTCTTTATACATATGAGCACAAGGACTACAATTAACAGCACATGCTTCGAGCAATTTTTACCTTTTATATAAACGGAAACGAGAGAGCCATTCAAAAAAATGTCTCCATTGAAAGGGCTCCGTGCAATTACTCGGTACGAAGACGTAACAAATGCAGGCTACCTGCGGGCGCTGCGTGTGCCCTACAATCTTACACAATAAATGTTTTGTCCGTCGGTTATGTTGCCACTTTTGATTTATTGAAAACGACTTTGCAGTTCACAGGTAAATGAATGTATCGAATCGCAGTTAAAATAACAACTGTTTACTCTCTAGTGACTCACCTCCGTGATATAATATAATTTATTTTCACTTCTTTGTTTGCTTTGTTTTACACAAAATCTGACAACGCAGTTGTAATTTTTTGATATGTAGCCAAGCTTTAATTATTTCCAAGCGTATGCTTTATTCAGTGTTTAGGTATCGTCAATAAAATGCTAAAACATTTAAAGATCTAAACACAATAATAGTAATTATACTAATATTATAAATGCGAAAGTTTAGATGGATAGATGGATGGTTGTTAGAGTTTGTAGCCTAAACGGCTTAACGGATTTCGATGAAATTTGGTATAGATGTAGAGGATAGTCTGGAAGAACACATAGGCTACTCACTTTTTTTTTAATTCCACGCGGACGGAGTCGCGGGCGAAAGCTAGTAACATATGTTAGCTGGATGCTTTTGTCTTGGATCCTGGTAACAAGTTGAAATGCTAGGCCTTGACGCAGAATAGATCTCAAGTAAAGCCGCAGGGCACGAGATGGCTAAAATCCTTCTCCGTTGGAGTCGCGTAATGTCTGGTAATTAAAAGGCGGACAAAGAGTTATTGTTGAGGTTGAAACGTTCTGCGACGGAGACAACGCCGCGGGCGTAAACTATTAAGGTGTAATTAATTTTGAAACGTGGCTTTTGGTCTTAATTATTACTATTTTTTTGAAAGTATAAATTAATTATTGTTTCTGTTATTCTTGATTTCGATAGTTTTAATAATTTATCTGCATTGTGAATTGTTCGGAACTTTATGACTGATTTAATTAAAAATTCTTATTACATAACATGCTACATTTTGGTATGATTGACATCCAATATTAAAATCCACCCGCACACCTGAAGGCATAATAAATCAATATAAAGCATATAACCAAAACATTGTAAAACGTTATGTAAGAAGAAGGAATCTTTGTACAGTCGCGCGATTCTTTTTTACACCGCATTCACTCCGACAGATGGACAGATGGAGCGGAAAAAAAACCTCAAATCGAGCATCTGCCGCCAGAGCCGATACAATACGCAGGTAGGTAGGCAAGCAGAACATCACTTAGGGTTGCCAAATTTCAATACCATCCACGACCAGTAAACACACTTGTTACACTGACTTAAAAACAACCATGTCCACTTTTGATTCTTTCGCCAAATAAAGACAATGTTATTTTTCACATCGTTGTCAAACCATAGCCATATACTCCAGGAGAGTTCGAATCAAAGCCGATGAGAGCCAGATATTTTTTGGTTTAAGTCCTGAGGATTTGGAAGTATCTTTGCAAGCATACCCAGAAACATATGTACCCATGAATATGCTCTCGGTCATCATTTTCTGACAGACAAGTGGCAACCCTAGCTTCAGTATAATCCTCGATGAATCGGCGAAGGATCGCCATACAGTGTTCTACTTATGATTCAAGCAATGCCCGATATTTTTACTGCCTATAAAATAGTTGTATACGTAACGCATGTTGTGGACTGCCTACTTGATTATTCCAGAAAATTCTAGCTCATGTTTGCATTTTTATTAAAATACTAGCTTTAGCCCGCGATATGTCCGCGTGGAATTTTAAAATAAAGTGAGTAGTCTATGTTTTCTTCCAGACTATCCTCTACATCTATACCAAATTTCATCGAGATCCGTTGAGCAGTTTAGGCTACAAATTCTAACAAACATCCATGCATCTAAACTTTCGCATTTATAATATTAGTATGGTGTTGAATCTTATATAATAGAATTCTCGGAATATTATCAGAGTTTATTTCTTTAGGTATCCTAAGCTAGGACGTTATATGTCTAGGTATTGTGAAGGATATTGTAGGCAGTATGCCAGGACCGATTAGACTTAACAGAAACTCGTAAAACAAGCCAGTCCGGCTGGGTACGATTTATAGAGGGCGTATCCACATAAAGCTGTTAGACCCAATAAATGTTACCGATTCGATCACGTCTAATGGATAATTCTGAGTTTTAATTAAATTAACTTCTTACTTGACCGTTAAACGTAATTATCAAAAGTTTTGTAAAATTGTAGGTTTCTACTTTAAGTAATGTTTGAGAGTAAGATAACAAAATTCTCCGAGTTACAATCTCAAATGTAATTAATGTTTCCACGCCACTTACAACTGAACAAAGAAAGTTGAAGAAATAACTTAAATCTACTGGCAATTTATCATGTAATTTAATATTAATTTTAAATAGTTAATTCCAAACATTTATCATGTTAATTGTTCTTTTACTTTTATTAAACAGGGCTTTATTAAAGCTCGTCATATAATTCATTCTGAGAATATTCATAGAACTCTCCGAGTTTGATATTGTAATATCTGGAGTGACTTACGAGATTTATGAACAGTAATTTTATTTTAAAAGTAGAAAACATAAATTTATATAATACTAGCTTTCGCACGCGACTCCGTAAGCGTGGTATTAAAAAAACAAAAGTGAGTACCTATGTGTTCTTCCAGACTATCCTCCACGTCTATACCAAATTTCATCGAAATCCGTTTACCCGTTTAGGCTACAAACTCTAACAAACATCCATCGATGTCGAACGGAATAAATAGTATCCTATGTCCATCTCCTGGCTCTAACCTACCTCCTCACTAATTTTCAGCCATATCGGTAAAGCCGCTCTTGAGTTATAAATGGTGTAACTAATACGACTTTCTTTTATATATATAAGATTTGTTTATAATTGTATAAATGATCTGGCGGTAACTATGCTGAAGTCTGGTAAACACACCATTTATTAGCACCTTACTAAATCCAAACAGCTGCTACTTTAAAAACTTAATGGGGGCTTGTGTTTAAGAGCTCGTACTTATTCGTCCAAAAATGACGTCACTAAAACAGACTTACGGAAACAAAGCTAGCAGCACAGTATGCGGCGCCGAGGAGTGCTGGCGCAGCGCCAGTCCAGCGACGCTCCATGCCAGCGAAGTGCGCGGCGGCCACCAGCCCTGATAGCAACAGCTCGGCGCCTAGTCGCTCCCATGCTGCAGCCCCGCCGCCTGGTAGTGACGCTGCGAGGCTGCCTGCGTATCCCGGGACACTTACGCTACAAACAAAAACATATACAATTAGTTGTTCAGTTGCAGATATAGATGTTGAGTAGACAAGTTGAGGAAAATGTAAGGAGGTTTAGGTCTTTCTGCAAAGCCATCGGAAGCGTAGATATATGAATTGGAATTCGGGCTACATCGTCTTGATCAGTTATCACGTTTTAGACAAGGTAAAAAGATACATATAATGTTTTTCTTAGTTATATTCTTTCACAATATTGAGAAATAAATCACTGAGCCATGTGAGTTTTGTTTTGTTATCGCTTCTTGCACACTGACAGGAACTAAATGATAGCGCTGACTTTATTGCGTAATCTTTATTTTATTATTGTTTTTTCCTTAAATGTTTATTACCTTTATGTTATTTTTATGCAACTTTTATATTGTTTAGGTGTGGACCCTTGAAATATGGAATTTTTGGATTGAAATCTAATTTAACCAAATAGAAAGATGCATCTTTGATTTTGTTTCTCTGAAAGTACAAAGATTGATGACTAAAGACTTGTATAATGAGAGATTATTTTTAGGACCAATTTGCATAACTGTCCTGTCTGTCCGAGTTTTACGTTGTCATTTTATCTACTAATTAGTGCTAATGAGATGGACTTCTTATCTCTCGCTGAAATAGCATGCGGGTCACGCTATGTGTAAAATAATATTGAAGTTAATATCTTGGACACACTCCGTTAATGCATTGATATTCAGAAATATTCTTAAATAAAGCATTATTGTCTTTGTAAGTATTTCGATAAAACAGTTCATTATTTACTTATACGCTATATCGTTTCTAATCCTCGGAGACGTACAAATTCAGAATAACAAAAGCACTAAGTACGAGTAGGTCGAGTTGTTTGAATCCCTGAGAGCATGCCGCATTAGTTGTTAAAGAAAACGAGTTTACCATTTACGATAAGAGAAAATACTACATTACTTTCTAAATGAGTATTTATATTACAAGTATAGAAAAAATAAAAATGGTATGGACATGTTATGAGAAGGGATGAATCGCA
>LD689013.1:391861-402418 GCA_003118335.3 Papilio memnon
TTATTGAGGAACAAATGTTTCTGTTAACAAAATCTTTTAACAATAATAAAACACTACTACTATAAAAAACAATTTATTGCAAAAATTAAACAATTACAAATATATAACTTTTTAATCAAGCTTTAAGCAAGCTTAATGACGGACTTTACGGCGTAGGTCCAACGTATTTACGTGGTCGTGCCTTTGGAAATCGAATGGGTTGCGAGCTCTTTATTGCACCGGACCTGGTAATATGTCGACAAAAGGCTTCATATGACCTGACTTCATACTACAATGTTCTTATTTTACGATCATGATTGAGACCGTTAAATGAAAAGGAGTATTTAGGAAAATGGGTACTCAAAGACTTATTTTAACGTTTTGAAATATGCAAATTAATTTGTTTTTAAAAAGTTCTGCATGCAAGATGTTGATTATCTTTTATAAATATGAAAGAAAGTCATGTTAGTTACACTATTTATAACTCAAGAACAGCTTTACCGACATGGCTGAAAATTGGTGAGGAGGTAGCTTAGAGCCAGGGAGACGGACATAGGATACTATTTATTCCGTTCGGCAGCGATGGATGGATGGATGTTTGTTAGAGTTTGTAGCCTAAACGGGTAAACGGATTTCGATGAAATTTGGTATAGACGTCGAGGATAGTCTGGAAGAAAACATAGGCTACTCACTTTTGTTTTTTTTTTAATTCTACGCGGACGGAGTCGGGCGCGAAAGCTAGTTTTTAATATATACATTTAATAAAGGCGAAAATAACTGCTTATATCATACATAGCTAATATATTCAAAATATAATAGGGAAAATAAATTCGCACGTAATCTTTGTGAGTGTTCAAACGTCTACTCATCTCTGATTCACGTCGTAATGCTACTCTGTACATATTTAACGAATTTCTTAAGAACTCAAGCTGTGAAATATTTATTTGACAGATAAAATCTTCTTTTCTTGATTAATTTATTACACATAATAATTAAAATTCCATAAAAGTCATATCTTTGAAAAACATACTTTTCCTACAAGATGAAGTACTGTCAAATCTCAAAGTTATTATGCTATAAGCTATACTTCAAAAAACTTTAAAAAAAGTACTTTTAGCCCTTATATTCAACCACTACGCAATTTTCAGTGCGTGGGATTAAACGTCACGGTTGAGTAGAGTGGCACCGGCTATGCAAATGAGAGGAGGCTGCACGTGCGTCAGAGGACGCATGCTTCAGCACGTGATCCGCGCCATCTGTCGCCCGTAATGTGAAACTTGAACAGTTCTTAAACGACAAAAAAGGTTTTATATGCACTGCATTTTTTATATGTGCTCGTTTCTTCAGTTTTTTAATTATCTTCGTTACTAAAGTATATTTTCGTCACCGACGTGCACCCTTTCTACTTATTGGAATCTCACATGATTACTTAGGATGACCCTTAATGACACAAAGCATGGGACCACTCAGATCAGCAATTAGGCTCGGTCTAGGAATCGTACGATAGCCATATTAATTGTTTTAAAGAAATTTAATTACATAAATTATATTCCATCACCATTATATTATAGGGTACACCGGTAGAGGTAGACCTAGAAAAAGATGGATGGATTGCGTGAAAGGTGACATGATCAAGAAGGGAGTGATGACTGAGATGACGTATGATAGAGTTATGTGGAGGACAAAAACCTGTTGCGCCGACCCTACGGGAGTAGGATAAGGAGGAAGATGATGATGAAATTATATTCCATCAGGCGAAAATAATAATCAACATGAATTCGTGTTCATATACACGTGTTAACATAAGTTATAGATCATAACCTCCGGGATTATATTCATAAATTACCGTTCCACTGCTTGGATGCGCAGGCGCAGAGCAGGTGCGTAAACACCTGCGCACGCATAGAATGCATATCAACTAACAATTTACACGATTATCAACAACTTAAACTTGAAATTACAGACATATCCTTACTAAAGTGTTTCTTATATCTATGGTTTAGTGTAGTTTTGATAATTTTTCTTTATGTATTTACTTTTATGTTTTCACATCCGTAATGTAGGATGCGAAAATATTATTTATTGCGTAAAATTAAATATTAATAGTATTATTATAAAGGACTTATGAAGAATTATAAGTCCCAAGGGGCTCTACTTTAATGTTATTTTATCTAAAGAGGTTTCTCTTTCAGCAAGTCAGTGTGAAATAATTAAGTATTTTTTTTCTTTTCCTGCTTAAAGATAAACATTAAATCAAAACTATGTAACTAAAAAGGAAACATTAAAAATTAAAGTTGTACAAAGTAAAGCACTTAAACTGCAACATCAATAAAAAGATCTTGAAAGCAGACCTAATAACCTATTTCATAGTAGATATAGACAGACTAGGAAATTATATCTTTGCAGATTATGACCGGCGCTAAATTTACAAGCGCTCTTAAACTTCGTCGGATAAAAGGATGATTAAATAAAATTACAGTAAGTAAGTAAGTGCAGATTATTCAAAAATCTTTACGATTTTATAACAACAAAATTAACATTAGTAAAAGTAATTCGCTCGCGACTTGTTCCGCGTGTAATTAAAAAAAAAACAAAAGTAAGTGCCCTATGTGTTCTTCCAGAATATCTTCTACATCTATACCAAATTTCATAGAAATCCGTTGAGCCGTTTAGGCTACAAACTCTAACAAACATCCATCAATTTAAACTTTCGCATTTTTAATATTAGTATGAAGTATGATATGATGTTATAAGACAATAGTAAGATTTTTTACTTTTAAGATAAATAAATTTAAACCAGGCATTGACTTTGTCAGACGTCCAGATGTGTAGGCATCTAAACAGTCATATCAACCTCCTATCTACTATGTGAGATCCGCAGAATTCCTGTAAAAAGCAGATTTTCGTTTTCTTAACCAATCTGCTATTTGTTATTTCAGTTCATGGGCTGTCTCTATATCTCAACATTCATGTTTAAGATATATTATATAACTTTAGACTGTCGTGGTTTTTACAATTATAATGTTCGTAAGATACCAGTTTCTTACCACGAGTGGGTTGTTTTTTTTCACTCTACCGCACACGCAACTGTGCCGAAATATCGGGAGTTAAAACAACCCAATCGTGGTAAGAAACCCGTACCTTACGAACATTATAATTCATGTTTAAGGCTTTCCTTGTCACATTCATTATCATTACAGTAACAAACATTAACACCTAATATTCGGATGCCACATATGTAGGTTACAGACAGCATTAACATTAATTACACGTATTACCTAGACATGTAGGTTAAACAAGTTGTTGTCAAGTTGTGTAAACTATATCTAATTAGTGAAAGTCTACACGAAGTTCGCACAAACAATACATCGTGCTCCGCAGACATATTAAAGTTTGTCGTGTGAAATATTACGAGTTGTTACTCATTGTGATTTACATAAACTTTATAAAGTTCAAGTAAGAACTTCGAGAGAGAGGCAAGCAAAATAAATAAATTGCAAAATGTTTGTTGCAAATATTTGTTTATAGCAACATACACATAAAGAAATTCCAATAGCAACGTTGAAAAACATTATGTATCTTGTCTAAGAATACTGTATACATTAGGAGAGAAATCTCAAGTACACGCCAGTAATTAGCACGCTTAATTACTGCGAAGTCAAGACGTAGCAATTAAAGGGGATGAGGTGTGTCCTGTAATGTATAGGGTAGTCAAGTAATTATTGACCAAGATACATGTTTTGTATGTATGAAACTTCATGATCGTAACCTTAACATTATTTTAGAAACATATATAAAGATAATTAAGGACTTAGCCATGAATATCTTCAAATTATTGAGGTTATGTCAGTTACTGCAACACAGTCGTGTTTAAATGTTTATCAGACTCTTAGTGTAGATATCTCAAACTAAATTTATACTAAAGAATACCTAATAAACAATTGACAGTTGTAGTTAGAGTAGAACTTAATGTTAGCTATTTCAGCAACAGGATACGAGTCTAGGATATCGAGTGGATCACTCTTGACAAGCTTAACAAAGGAAATATGAGATAAACCTATACATAACGTGTATCCTTGATATTTAAGCTAAGCGGAATTTGAAGCCTCAACCACTAGATGTCCATCTATTATTAGAAGTGTTAAATAAAACATAATAATGATATACTGCATATCAATTTCAGCCACAGACATTATTATTGTCTTTTAATAAACAAAACGAGGTCTAATTCGTTTCACTGATGGTTTTTTGTTTGCTACTTCAAGTCAGAAATTGTCTATTAGAAACAAAAAACATACGTTCTATTTTAGTTTATAAAATACAACAAGAATAATAGTATCGTATCTAGATGGTAATTTAAAAGTGAAATAGGTAGAGGATTAAAATTAACTTTTATTTAAATATTCCTACATGCATTAAAGTCTCATGGAGCTCATTAAAGTTTAAGATAAAATAAAACCGAGCACAATACTTTAAAAATTATTCGTACATTCTCACAGAATTTCAACATTGTTCCAAACTTTACCTAAAACTAGAAAGATAATATTTACACTCTGTAAGATAAAAACTTTTTTAATGGGTTACGGTTTTACGTTTTTTTATTTTATTTTTTAATGTTTTAATCATAGTTATTTGTGGTTGACTAGTGACTTGATTAATAAACATTGACTTGCTAAATATCGAACAGTTTTCTTAAAGTATTCATCTCGATATAGCCTTTCTCTATCAGACTAGTATAGTTTATATCAGATAGAACTATTTAGATTTGAACTACAAAGACAATAATAGTACGTATCGATCGAACCGAACGAGCCATATTTAGCATAGCGATAACTTCACTCCAATCTTAATAGATTCAGTTATATTATTAGCAATAGACCAATAACTTGTGCTATTTGAATATCGTGTTTTATAAGTTATACGTCCCAAAAACAGCGTCGGTAGCTCAGGGGTTTAAGCACTTGACTTGTAATCTACAGGTCTTGAGTTCGAATTCTGCCTTGTACTAATGTGATTTTTCGAATTTCATATGTACACAATTTACCCGACGTTTTTATGGTGAAGGAAAACATCGTGATGCAACCTGCACATATCGGAGAAGAAATTCAAAGATATGTGTGAATCAACGAACCCGCAGTGGGCTAACGTGGTTGACTAAGGCCCAGTCAGCCTAACTTAGGGTAGGCTCCGAGCACCTCGGTGGGGACGTATAAGCGAGTGATGATGATGATACGTCCCAATTGATGCGGAGCTAACCCTAAATTAGTAGCGACCAGGCCTACGTTATCCTACTTCGGGTTGACTTTACACATATCATTGAATTTCTTCCCTGATATGAGCTGGATGTTCATAAGATCATCGGGTAAATGTACACATTACATGACGGAATCAAATACTAGGATCTGCAGATTGCAACCAAAGTGCTTAAACCCTAAGATATTGTGGTGTGTTTTTAATTATTTTCTACACTAACAAATATCAATTACAAAATCATTAAATCTTTAAGAATACAACAATTAATTCGCTTCCTTTTTAGTTCATTTTTTGTAGAAAGAAAACGATGCAATTAGTGTTGGCAGTCGTCCCGCCGCGCTTCGTTTGTAGTAATGTTAAAATGCAGCAATACGTCATTATCCATTCAAATACAGGGGGAAAAAATCGGTCAGACCACTGACAGATTATATAGGTCAATTTAGTAACAATTTCCTCTGCAAGCATTGAATAAGAAAATCAATTCTTTTTTAAAAGCAATGCAGTATAATAAAAACATTGTAAACCAGTTTGTTAAATTAATTATTAGGAACAATTAAGGGGAAAATAAGTCACGAAAGAAGATGTGCTTGATGTTAACAATTTAAAAAAGGAAAAACAAAGACAAATATGTCAGTTTGCAGTGAAAATGACACAATACATGTTTACTTTGGTACACATTTGTTCGTAACCCGCAATATCGCACCTGAACTCACATTGTGAGAAATGATCATTACGACACTGTATGCTTTAAAAATTATCCTTAACACCATTTGAATCTACCGAAATTAATATCAAATTTAGCTGCAGTTAGTTAATATTTTTCTTGGTTTACGATAAAAATTGACTTTTTACCTACTTAAATATTAGTTAAATGCCAAATGAAATAAATATCTATGATTATTAAGTAATTTTGTATTATGTAAGTAATCGTAAGTAAGGCAATGTTACGGCTAATAGCTGGGGTCGGTCTTAAATGTTTAGCGGTGGTTATTACCGTGAAAACCGACGAGCTCTTTATTGCCTGGATGAACCACAAATTGTTTTTGCCTTGTAATAACATGAGATTATAACGCGTAGATACAATAAATTACATGCGAATTTATAACTTCTATCGTTTTTTATCAATTAAAAGAGTTTTTAAGAAGAAAGATTTATTAATTAACTAACCAATCTTATGCTTGCATTTCCATTTTAAAGTTATCCGGAACTTTAACATACGTTATTCTATGTTGTAGATTCATTTATAATTTATAGGTTAACCAATAAATATTACAAAGGGTACATCGATCACTGTCGCCTCGTATCAAATACGCTTTACCTCGTTTCGTCTCTCTTCCGCCGTCTTCCGTCTGCAGACGATATTCAATCTCTATTCGGTAACTGAATTTACATGTCAAATGTCACATGTTAACTCTATTAAAATGTACAGAATACATACGATCCTTTGCATATTATAACCTAAAAAGCAATTTCCTCAGGACAATCCAGTTTATATCAGCACCGTTTGTTTTAAAAGGCAAAGGCACTTTTGTCTTTCAGCCTAAAACATTATTAATCAATTTTTATAATATATTTAATTTACAAAACACAAATGTGTTAATGGCCAGAATAAATAAAAACAAAATACAATTTGGTTCGCAAACGGCAAACGCGTGCATTGCTTGGGTGTGTTGAATTGGTAACTAATGCAGGTGAAGTTAACACCTGTCATCACTATCAAAAGCTATGTAAATGCTGTGTTATAGAAATCACTGAATATAAAAAAATTGTGTATGGGATATAGACAGGTTTTTAGTTCTTGTTTTTGTTAAGTTTGCACTGAAATAGACAAGTAAATTATTGTATTATCTGTGGTAAGAGTAGACATCGTTATCTCAGTTTTGTCAACGAGAATGATAAAGATGCAAATGTTTTTTGTTCACATGTTTCAGTAGTGTTGACGCACGGTTAGTATAAAATATACACACAATAAATATCGGAATAATAACAGTAAATGTAACCAAATACTGGCTATTGTCGAAAATAACGATTAATTTAAATTTACGTATCGTAAAATAACAAAATCTTGTTTTATTATTTAAAACACAAACATAGTAAAAAAAGTTCCAAGCGTATATTTTTGTGGAAAATTTTGTTGAGTGAATGGAGGGATATCCTTTTGGGAGGATAAATTTTAATTACGGGCTTTTAATTTTTTAACTTCGCATTGGTAATCTCAAATCCGCTTAAAATTTATAACATGATTTTGAGGTTTTACGTTTTGTTCGCAACATTTTTCCTTATATAGACTTTATAAATATGATTAAGTTACATTTGCGGCACTCACTTTACAAAAAATGTGTCTTTTTTTAACTTGACACAAGCAACGTACATATATTACACAATATTATCCCTTATTCAATGCTATCATAAAAAGCTATCGCTTGTAAACGTTATAACGAACTTGGCCAACTAACTTTACTTACACAAAATACATGTCTCAAAAGTTTTGCAACGTACACAGCCTGAAGTGTAGACTGAACTTTTGAAGCAAGAAAATTTAAACTACATGATAAGATTTTATTGAGGTTAGCTATAACTGTGATCGTTTCTTGTTTAGATAAAAGCAAGCATGCAGTTAAACTCGAAAAGTCATGTCTTTTTCTTTGTATATTGTGTACGTGAAAAAATGTAGTGTAAGACTGAGCTGTTTATTTTCTTACATTTGGAGTTTATGCGTTTATAATGATCGCTAAGTTGTTTTATTATATTATATTAGCTAAAATTACATAGAATATAATTGTCGAAAGTATCTTTTTCCGATTTATGCAATTTTAAGTAGTACTGTTTTTCGATTTACTAATGTATAAATCAATAGTAAGAACACCTTGCATCACTTACCTTTTTTTCTGCGAAACGGAACACTCTATACATTAACTAACAAAGCGTTACCCATTTCTTTGTTACAAATATAAAGCCCTCTCCATACAATCAGCACAATAAGCCTTGGCGTTTCATCTGCCGTGTGGACAATAATACCACGATGTCTATAGAAATCTTACAGATTATTTTTAAAGATCGTCAATTTGTATCAATATAAAATACGTCGCTGATGTTTGCGTCTATAAGTGCAGGCATCACTTTGAAACTACGCTTGTCCAATATCGAAATGTCTGTAATGTTGTTATCCCACTCATTCCCTTTGAAGAGAAAGAGATAACAGACCAAGCTGTAATGGTCTATTTAATTTTGACACCCACTATAATTAGGATAACAATTCACAACGACGAAACCTATGGGACTAAACAAATTAGTTAGTTTTCAAATTTATTATTAATACAGCACAAATTATTAAAAATGAAAATAAAGTTCTGATGGCTGCGTATCCCAAGAGTAAACGATTGGATGACAAGATTTTCCTTGTATAAACTTAAACAAAGATAAAGTATAATTTGGGGCTTCTGGTTTTACGTGAAACTTTCACAAGATTATCATTTCGGTCTTCCAATTTATTGTATTTTATCCTGCGTTTAACAATCCTTGAAACTATTCAGATAAGTACAGAACTGACTTAAGCCTCAGACCTTAAATCTATATCACCATCGAATGTCAAACTGTTACCGTGAATTTACACAGTCGAAATATATTATAGTCTCTTTTTTTCGAATGAAAGTGATCACAAAATTCGCACAGGATCTGCTGTGCAAGCCCACAGTTACACTTCCAGAATTACTTAATTCCTTCATTTAATTTGATAATCGCAGAACGTAATATCAAAGTGGTTTTCATTATTTTCATACTGTGTAATAAACCGTCTTCAACTAGCGTTCACCGCGCCATCTGTCAGCAACCGCAGGGAATCATCCACGTTTCCTGCAGACTATTTTTACGAGTCTCCCGGGATGGAATGGAGCGGACTACTTTGACGTCATCGTTCCATATAAATGGCTTCTATTTACAATTAGAATAAATGGAATAAATCTCTAATATGAGTTATTAACATCAATACAGTTATCTCAGTTTATTTTGCACAGGAGTCGTGTCTTTCGATTGATCGGTATTGTTCCTAACTCTATAAAACACATACTCGTTTGCTATCTTATTCTATAAAAAGGTAAGATAACGGTAAGGGATGTAAGAAAAAAGGTATTTCTCAAATAATAATGCCACAGCTACGAGCTTGATGTAATAATATGAGGTAAAATACAGTCGAGGGGAAAAAACATTTCATACAAAAATCCCTAGCACCGCCTACGCTGTTTGGGATTTTCGTATTTTCTCATTTCTCCAACGGACTACTTAGAAATTTTTATCATACCAACAAAATGCGGTTACTGATTCCGAGAAACAAAAACCTAATTCAATTACGAATATAGCTTATCAAATGTATTTCATTTTTTTTTCAAAAATAAATTCTTATCAAAGTAAATATGTCATCTTGTTTAAACACGTACAGGCCCTCTTCAAATATCCCAACATAGATACAAGATACGATAGATGCTTTTTTAAATCAATATTACTATCAATATTTGCTCTCCCAACACTGTCCGTGTAAAGAAACTGATTCAAAGTATATAAATGATAGACGATAGGTGCGTACTGACAGATGTTACACGTAACGAACCGAACGTAACGTTACGGAAAAACCATCAATCCCCGCTCGATGAGATGTTACACGTCGTAACACCGCGTAGCGTCGTTCAGTACAGAATTTTATGTTTGCGAACCAAATCACTGACAGAAAGTTTCAAAAATCACTTTCTCACCTATTTCTCAGAACATTAATTGCAAAGACATCATAGGATAAAAACATTTCTAATTATAGTCTCAAAAACAATTGGTAACTTTAAAGTCGAAGTTTTACGATAGTTTCTTTATCAAGGGATTAACTATATAATTAAACTCCAGATAAAAAACGGTCGAGACCTAATTAAATTTAAGTTGCAAAGGACTCGCGCCCATTGCCACGGCATTTTTATATCACGATACCCTGGCGTTGCAGCGAACGATATAAATTTTTGAGCGCGAGAAAAATTTAATGGAATATGGTAATATATGTGACGTTTATGATATTTTTAAACTTAATTTATGGTGTTACAGGCTTATTATTTTATAGCGCTTCGGTAATAGATATTCGTTTTATGCAGAATATCTATATATATAAAAGAAAGTCGTGTTGCTTACACCATTTATAACTCAAGAACGGCTTTACCGATATGCCTGTAAATTGGTGAGGAGGTAGCTTAGAGCCAGGAGACGGACATAGTATACTCGTACTATTAATTCCGTTCGACAGCGATGGATGGATGGATGTTTGTTAGAGTTTGTAGCCTAAACGGGTAAACG
>LD689013.1:405070-428875 GCA_003118335.3 Papilio memnon
TTGAGATACAACGGTTTAAAGTTTTAACACAATAACTTTTGTCTTAAATAGCACTGGGTAAATAAAATAAATAAAATAATAATCAACGTAAAGTAATATAATGTAGTACAGATACAGCTCTTATAGAGGTCTGCAGTATCATAAAACAGATATTTTACTATTCTCCGTGCGCAGAACGCAGTAAGGGAATTAAGATTTATCGAGTTCGTGTCGCAACGAAATAATTTTATAAACTATCCTCATATACAGTGAACTTCAGACGAAGATATTAGTAACTATAAAAACAAAATATACATAATTGATAACCTCCTTATTTTGGGAAGTCGGTTAAATTAAAATTTTACAGAACAAAGCATCATTTTTTATTACTAACCTAAAATTCATAAGAGTTCATATGAATTTTTATGTTCGTTGCACCTGGATCCATCGTAAACTGATGACGTAGTATAAAATCTTACAAACACGTGTTTCGTTTGAAACATTGAGTAGACAAACAATTTTGCCAAATTATGGTGTTTCAAACTATTTTGCGGTAATTTCACATAACAACTATTTATAAATAGACTCTATGAACACTAATTCCCTCTAAATCAAATAAAAAATAAGATTAAAAATATTATAAGAAGCATAATTAACGAAAGCTTTCTTGTAATATACAGATAAAAAATTACTATAAATTAGATTTCGGTAAAGATAAATTACTAAGGTAGATAATTACATTAGTGTGCGTTATGATCCGTGTTCGCTATACTTTGACTGCATTACAAAAACTATAATGGAGGTAGAGGCGAGATACCAGTGGAATAACAAATGTCATAGAGATGAAATTTTAGTATTCAAGCTGTAAGCCGGAGCAACGGAAATTCCAGGAACAAATCAAAAGAGAATTTTTAAAAGTCTACAAAGCCCAGATTTCCTCGATCTCGTTGAATATTTTTTTACCATTTCCGCGTGGCTACGTTGTATATTTTAAAACCGTAAAAGAATTTAATTTCACCTAGATACTTCACTTGATTCTAATAACTTAAAGCTTGAATATATGGAAAAAAAAAAGTTTCTCCTGTACTAAAGTGTACATCAAAGAAAAAAAAACAATCGATTGAAACGTAAATAAAAAGCAGAAAGTATTCATAAAAGCTAAATAAAGCGAGCATCGATCGAAACTTCAGAGTACATTGCGATCTTTAAATAGGGATGTGCCGTGATGCTCACTTGTTCAGTCATTAGTGAAAATTAGGGCGAGCGACCACCGCTTGAACTTTTAAAGATTTATAACATCTCGCGGACATTAGCTATAGCCCGAATTAGTACTCGATTGTCGAGGCGATCGCGATGCCACGGACGTTATGACACAATTTAAAATGTCATTGTTCCCGCCATTAATGTGGGGTTAAAGGGTGAAGGGTGCGTACACGTGTTGTATCTATAAATATTAAAACTATTTGAATCGTATTGAATTTTTATTACGTAGACACAAAGATTGAAGGCGGAAATAAAAAACGTAAACCTCAATAATTAGTAAGACAAAAAGGATGTATACAGTGAGACAGGCAGATGCGAGATACTTTCGCCTCGTGTTAGAGCTTGTTAAAAATCAGACAATTAAGAACATCTGCGTGTTGCGAGTCGATTTGTAACTCAACCGATAGTCGTCTGCTGCTGATGTCTGCAATTGAAGATAAATTACAAGCCTTATGCAGCCGCCTCAACGAACATCTAATATTGTAAACGATATTATAGACATATATAACTTTAAATTAATTAATAACAATTAAATGTGATAACTAATTTCTTAATAACATTCAAAATTAATCGAGAAATTCGGTAAAGGTTTTGACTATCTGACATTTCAAATTGAAAAATAAAATTAAAAAAACTTAGCAGAACACGTGGCCGTATGTTGGCTGGGCCTTTGTAATTTTTTTTTTGTTTTTATACCAAACCCGGCGTAGAGCGATATCCTCTTCGGGCCAACAGCTGCCAGTATCCTCGCGAATAACGGGTTTATAAATTATATTAAGCACTACGTTTAAATGTGTATGTGCGTCAGGTTTTAAACAGAGCAGGTTTTTAAAGAATTTTTACACTTGTCGTAGAGTGATGCTAAAATATAATTTAAGTCTTATCAAAACAAACGTTTTCATAGACTATTTTTGAATTTAAACTGTGTGACTAAAATATTAAGGGATTGTCAATAATAGTATTGGATTCGAACTAGCAACCATGTGCAATAGGCGCTTATCTAAAAGTTTTTCCGCAAGAACATCTATCAATAAGACCTTTTCTAGTAACTACCATGTTCGATACCAGAATCGCTGAAGCTCATTGACCTTGATTGAAGCTTTTATGTGCAAAGTGTTTTGTACACAAAGTATTTCAACGTATATTTTTTTCTCTTACCAGATATATGAGCGAAGCATAAAGTGATGGTGGCTATGGCACAGCCGGAAGCGAGCGCGGTGGCGAGCAACACTGCTGAGGCGGAGGCGCCGACGCCGGCGCCGCCCGCCGCCCCGCACACTATGAATACGTAGAGGAAGGACGCCGCGCACTCCGCCAACACTGCCTTCCACAACGATAAAGTCCTCACTTCCAACCGAGCCGGCACCTTACCCGATATCCCATCTGAATTCGCATCTTTACGCATACACTCCAATTTTTCAAACAACGTAATAATATGTTGTTCGATATTATCGTCCGTTATATTAAAAGTTTGTTCACCCATTTTAAAAAGTAAAAAAAAAACTAAATGTCATACATGTTTTTCACACGAAACTGTCACAGCCTTTGCCACTTTAAAAAAAACAACTTTTGAAAATGCGCGCGAAACGATCCTGTCACGTATTCCCGCCTACGCAGTAGCGCGGTCCGTTCCGAAGTGAACCGACGCTTATGCTGAATGCAGGAATACTGAATGAATGGAGGAGCGGAGCCGGTGCCGGGCGCACTGGGCACACCGCACATGTGCCCCCGACACTTGTTACGCCCCCGCCCCCGCCCCCGCCCCTCGGGACCTGCACTTTCAGCTAGGGTGAATCAAAATCGAATCATAGAAGCTAGCCAATTGAAAACACAATAAACTTAATTGCAATTCCAATAACAATTACAACTCTAAAAAATGCAGTGAACATGTAAATAATCAGCACAGATTTTCGACTTAGATATTAAATCACTTTCAGGTCAGTTATATCTATTATAATGATGAATTGCAAATTGCCGTAAATGAGGTGAAAATTACGTAACTAGACAAAATTGTCGCATTGTAAGCTTACTATAATAAGTAATTTTGTATTCTGTTATTTGTATTCTGCCTAGGCAGATTATGAACTAAGTAAATCGTTGATATACCTAAATAAAATCATTCATCATAGTTCAACAACTGTCGTTAAATTCAAGACACGCACAAAATTGTAAAATGTACAGTTTAATTGCCAATTTAATTGACGGCTATATTTGTACGGTGTAATTTAACTGTACACTCCGACTGTACAGGAATGGACGAAATAACTTGTAGGGAGTCCAGAAGGTGCGTGCGGAGCCGAAACCGGCCAAACCGCGAGGCTCTTCCCGCGATTCGGCCCGTATGACCCGAGGGTCGGTGGAGCCATAGGTGATGGTGGGCTGAACAGTAAAAACTGACTAAAAAACTGACCTAAAGGAGTGCAGCGAGCGCAGTACAAGAACAGACAATGATGGCAAAAATCCCGTACCTTTTTAGAACCTACTTATAAGTATACAGTAAGAAAAAGATGTCAATGCGTTGCTAACTTACATTTATAACATTGTTTTAAATAACGTACCCTTACTAGTAACATGAAAGCCAAAGTGGTTGTCCTATTTCTATTGGTGTTGTGGTATTTCTTTTGACAGTGGTACAGCCCGCTTTAACATCTTTGCACGAATGGGTCGGCTCGTCCGGTGCAATACCACGACCACACAGAAGACAGGCGTGAAGCGGGAGCAATTCCGCGTTTCGTCTGATGAGTGTGCTGCCGGAGGCCCAACTTTAGTCCCTTTCATGTACATTCCTTTTCTTATAAGGAAAGGATTGGATGGGAAAGTGGATTTGACGGTGGAGGAGACACATAGGAAGGGGAAATATCCTCTTAAAGTGCGTCTCCTCCTCCGTCGATTTAGGGTAGGCAACGCGTCTGCAATTGCGGATGTCCATGTGAAGCGGTCGCTTCACCATTTCGGCGGATTTAGGTGGCCGCTTGCTCGTTTGCCACCCCGTTGTATAAAAAAAATGGTGTGGTGCGGCTTTAATTTTCATCACCTGGGGGAAAAGATCTATTCCTGGTTACAAACCAAAGCGAAAAGCAAAACAAAATGAGCGTATTTCGCTTTCATAGAATATTTTCATTGTATACAATTGTAACAGGCGCAGTTTATAACAAGCTCATATTTTTCACAAAATTACAACGTTAGCGATCAATGTAATAAAGTAATGGATTAGATTTGTATGCCATGTATGATAAAATTGTCGTTTCTGTTATTTTAGCATTTAGTTCGTTTGGAATTTAGTCAGTACAGTAATGTCTTTTGTTTCGTAGTTTTTTAGAAATAATTAATTTTATACTTTTCTAAAATTCCCAAGAACCTACGAAAAGGCAAGTATCCAAAGCACAGTTTTATAACTTTTATTTTTATAAAATGACATTTGTTTAACGCTTTCAGCGCCATCTGTAGATTGACAAGTTAATTTAGCGTAATGGTGGTGATTGTAGAGAATATTGATGAACTGTATTATTTTTATTTGTAGTGTTTAATTAAATAGTGTAAATCAAATTATATACCTTTGTGGCCGTGGCCATAACATGCTTTCTTATGTCGGGTTTACCTAAGACTCCTGTTTTGGTCGAGGAGGGTGGTAATCAGTGTAGAAAACGTTCACAAGTCAATAACGAACAATCCAGCAAGAGAGCAAAATTAGACGAAATGAATGTCAATGAGAAGAAATCAAACTTCTCCTTGCTAACTCCAAACTCTAACGGCGCTATTAAGATGTCGGCGACCACAATTAAACCCGGAGTAGCAACAAAGAAACTGGTTATAAAAAACTTTAAAAGTGTGTTTACGAATTTTCTTATGCGTATAGTCGTGACCTAACCTTAATGACATTTTATCAGTAAAAGTGCATATTTTTTTCTAGGTAAACCGAATCTTCCAGAAAATTACCAAGAGACAACATGGAGGAAGCTGCGGGAAGCCGTGATCGCCATTCAGACGTCAAAGGCTATTGCATATTCCCTGGAAGAGCTGTATCAAGCAGTAGAAAATATGTGCAGTCATAAGGTTGGTGTAGACACCACTAAAATACGAAGATCGTAACTAATTTGTGTTATTTTTATCAAGTTAATACATACCTTGTACTATCGGAACACAACAATAATGATTCCGCTACAAAGCAACAAAATCATCATATAAACATTACAATTGTAGCTATAAAGACTGCTTATTATAACTGATTAGAGCCAATCTCTTTAATGTTATCGGTTTTGACTTTAATTTAAACTTTACAGATGGCATCGCAATTGTATGTCAGCTTAACAAACCTAGTTGAATCCCACGTAAAGGCCAACATAGAACAGTTCCTTTCTGAGAGTATGGATCGCCAGGTGTTCCTTAAGAGGATGGACGACTGCTGGAGAGCTCATTGCCGACAGATGATCATGATTCGTAGCATATTCTTATATTTAGACAGAACTTATGTATTACAAAATCCTAGTATACATTCTATATGGTAAGTGAAAAAATATACAGGGTTATTTTTTAATAACCAGAAAAAATTACATTACCTATTGCTGATCACAATTGTTATAAAAAAAATGAAAATTTTTATGAAATAACCTACCAAGGTGTGTGAGTGCATAAAAATGATTTCCGTTGATTCCATTCATAAACACACAAACTACCGGGCCTGTCAATTATATCAAAAACCTTGTGACTAGATATTTAGGATCCTATATTTATTCTGTTACTAGAGTTTTTTATGGTACTTCAAAAATAATCCTGTTACTGCTTAAGTAAACACATTCTATGCAGAGAAAATAATCGCAGTTTCCTGTCCAGGCCGTGTCGGTCAGTGATGGTTGACATATAGATTTTCAATTTTTTTCATTTCATTCAAGACTCAAAAAAATTTAGGAACTTTAAAAGAAGAACAACAATTACCCTAGAAAGAAATTAATAAAATAAAAAAAACAAAAGCATATAAGCAACAAAAAAAATTAGTAATTTTATACATATTTAAAAAATGTAATAGGCCTAAACGGAAACTTCTCTGACGGTCAGCACTGACCGCGTTGGCATAGCATTTGTTAACAGGAAAATGGTTTTCAAGGGTGTCCATATTGTAACGTAAACACCTATCTAGATAATGGTAAATAAAAAACAATACTGAGATATACAATTAATTTATAAGTTATGCATTCTTTTAACCAACAAATAGGACAAGTTTATAATTATATTTTAATAATAAGAATGAGGATGTTATCAGTATTTCATCCTTAATTGTATGTTGCCGCATGATAGGGACAAATAATAAAAACCCATATAAAAACACTTGAGACGCTGATGATGTCATTTGAATCATTTTAAATTAGGATTTAGTATTAGTGATATTGATATGGAAGAGTGTTGGTGGCTCAGTGGTTTAAGCACTTGACTTGTAATCTACAGGTCTTGGGTTCGAATCCCGCCATGTACCAATGTGATTTTCAAATTTTCATATGTACATAATTTGCCCGACGTTCTTACGGCGAAGGAAAACATCGTGATGCAACCTGCACATATCGGCGAAGAAATTCAAAGATATGTGTGAAGTCATCCAACCCGCACTAGGCCAGCATGGTTGACTATGGCCTAGTCACCCTAACTTAGGGTAGGCTCTGAGACCCTCGGTGGGGACGTGTAGTGAGCTGGTGATGATGATGATTAGTGATATTCTGTTGCCTTTCCAAATGAATATATCTCTAAATCCGTGCACAAATCTAGGACAGAATAAAGCATCCGGAAGGTTCTATTACAGTTAACTCTCAGACTATATGAGTGATGTTTATGCTAGACATTTTTCATTGTATCAAAACCTAGAAAAAAAAAATAGTTAAAAGACGTATTTAATGAAAATAAATGTATTTAAGTTATAAATACTTGATTTAATTATAACAGGGACATGGGTCTAGACTTGTTCCGGCACCACATAGCTATGAACACGTTAGTGCAGACCCGCACCGTAGATGGCCTGCTGCTACTGATTGAGCGGGAGCGAGGTGGTGATTCTGTGGACATCTCTCTGCTCAAGAGTCTGCTGCGCATGCTCTCCGATCTACAGATATACCAGGATGCCTTCGAACACAAGTAATATTTTGCACAATTAGTTAAAAAACAAGCCCATACTTTTTTGTTTATTAGGATATCAAATTATTCTTACTTTAGACCAGTTGTTGCCTGCAATTTTTGAATCTCGCACACCTTTGACTAAACTATCGCATAACTGTTTAGTTGCGCTTTGGTTTCTGTCTGCTTATATGGAGGTGTGCACACTACTCGATTTTTAGTTGTGCAACGAAACAGTTGAATTGGCTGCAAAGCAATTGACAATTGTACAACAGTTCTGCGATTTTTAGTCAAAGATTTGTGTCCGCTCTAAGTGACATGTTGCCAATGTTAAAAACATTGTCCATTTATATAAAAAGGAATACATTTTGTGTTTAGTACAAGTTAAGACTTCCTCAACATGTTACAGGTTCCTGCAGGCGACGGAGCGTCTGTACGCAGCGGAGGGCCAGCGGCTGATGCGCGAGCTCACCGTGGCGCAGTACCTCGCTCACGTTGAGAAGAGGCTCAAAGAAGAGAATGAGAGGCTGCTACACTATTTAGACCCATCAACTAAGTCAGTACACTATTGCCTATTCTATATTCAGATAGTGCTTCTTAAAATATATTGATGTCAATCATACTATATCATACTAATAGTATAAATGCGAAAGTTTAGATGGATGTATGGATTTTTGTTAGAGTTTGTAGCCTAAACGGCTGAACGGATTTCCATGAAATTCGGCACAGATGTAGAGCATAGTCTGGAAGAAGACATAGGCTACTTTTTATCCCGGAAATAGTTACAGTTCCCATGGGATACAGTATTTTTGTTTTTTAATGTAGTAACTATAACAGTTGAAAAGGAACTGTTTTGATATAGTCTTATTTAAGCAAAATATGTGTGTATTTTCAGATGGCAACTGATCCATACAATAGAGCGACAGTTGCTCAGCGAACACCTCACAGGAATACTTACCAAAGGTCTGGAGGCTCTCATGGACGGGCCTCGGCTCTCTGATCTCACCATATTGTACAATCTCTTCAGCAAAGTTAAAGATGGACTTAATGAACTGTGCAATCATTTTAATGCTTACATCAAGGTAATTTTATTTCTTGTGTTTTCATTTGTACAGAATTTTTAATAGAAAATGTAATAAATATGCATACTAATACTTAGTACACTTTTAATAAATGTATTTTTTGTTTAAAATCATACTTCTCTTACTAATACTATAAATGGGAAAGGTTAGATGTATGGATGTTAGAAGTTATTTTTTTGGATCTTGATGAAATTTGGCATGGATGTAGAACATAGTCTAAAAAACACATAATCATTGAATTACTAAGTTTTTATTTATTTCCGCGTAAACTAGTGGGGAAAGTTAGTATTTTAATAACATTGTATTTTTGTGCAATTTCAGAAGAAAGGTCGTACGATAGTGATAGAGCCGGAGCGCGATAAGACGATGGTGTCTGAGCTGCTGGAGTTCAAGGAGCGGCTGGACCACGTGGTGGGCGCCTGCTTCCAGCGCAACTCCAAGTTCGTCTACTCCATGCGGGAGGCCTTCGAGTACTTCATCAACCAGCGACAGAACAAGCCAGCTGAACTTATTGGTAACTTTTTTTAACCATTATAAAAAGGGGATGTACCCAAGTCTATATTTTAAGTGGGCTAAAATAATTTACAGTGTACAAAACAGATTATGTCACGTAAAATAATTCTCTTTTAAAAATTATTTAAGTTGTTAAAATATAGAGATGCAATTATTTATGAAAATTTACTTTCTTGTTGTTGAAAAATTAATTATTATTTTATGCCTTTCTTAGTAGTATGTTTTTTTTTCTTCTTTCTGTTGTTGAGTGTATCAGAAAGGGAAGGCATTGGCTCCTTAAGCACAGGATTTCCTAGTTAAGGAGCCATAGCGATATTGATCCTGTAATCAATGATTTACTAATAAAGAATCTTATTATTATTATTATTATTATTATTTTATGCCTTTATGATACAGTGAATGAGAATTGAATGTAGATAATTATAACGTTTTTGGTTAATTTGTTTTCTTTTTTTCGTTTTTTTACAGTACATATTTAACATGTTTTAATACCACTTACGTAAAGTTATGCGTGACTTTTTCCTCAGCCAAATTTGTTGACCTAAAGCTCCGGGCTGGTAACAAAGAAGCCACCGAAGAAGAATTGGAACGACTCCTTGATAAGATAATGGTATTGTTCCGGTTCATCCACGGCAAGGATGTGTTTGAGGCATTCTACAAAAAGGACTTGGCTAAGAGACTGCTGGTTGGCAAATCAGCTTCGGTGGACGCTGAGAAGTCAATGCTCAGCAAACTGAAGCAGGAGTGCGGAGGAGGCTTCACTTGCAAACTGGAAGGAATGTTCAAAGATATGGAGTTGTCTAAGGATATTAATATTACGTATAAACAGGTACTTTTGTAATTTGTTTCCTACATCATTCGTACATATAGTCTTCATGCAGCAACTAGGGAATTCCCGGGCGCTGTGACATGCTTGAACTGGTAAACTCTTGCACCACATATACTTGCCGACTATGAAAAGGTTTTTAACAAATAATTTACAACTTCATTGGCTGATTGGTGAAACGACATGTAATGTGTAACAGCATCTCAAATACACGCTTAAACTCTCAATTCAATTAAAATGTTGACATCTGATAGATTGTAAAGGCTCGCGAAACGAAGTTTTTAAGGTTTCCCCCCTATTTGACCATATTTTAATAAGTTGTACCATCAGAAAGGCAAAGCAAGCAAGATGTTTATCACCGTTTGTTTATCATCAAAGCAAGTAGTATAAGGTGTGCGTTGTGCAGCACCTGGCGGCGAGCCAGGAGTCCGCGGGTCTGGAGCTGTCGGTGTACATCCTCACGATGGGGTTCTGGCCGACGTACCCGGCGGGCGAGGTGCGGCTGCCGGGCGAGCTGACGCGCCACCAGGACCACTTCGCCAAGTTCTACCTCGCCAAGCACTCCGGCCGCAAGCTACAGTGGCAGGCCACGCTTGGACACTGCGTGCTCCGGGCGCATTTCGCACAGGTACCTCCTTGTTTACTTGACTCATAGACAACTGCGCAGTCCCCCCTTCCGCTACTTGACGTCAGCTGCGCACTGCAACCACGCTGTGAATTGAGATGAACTGCGCAGTGCCACTCCCATTGATCCAAGGTCAGCTGCGCAGTGCTTTTCCCTTGTAACTTCAAGTCAACTGCGCAGTACCCGCCCCCCCATCGTCGATTCTGTCAACTGCGCGGTACGCTGTGCTCTCCTGTAAATTGAGGTCAGTTGCGCAGTGTTGCCCTCTCCCCACAAATCAACGTCAGCTACGCAGTACCCCCCCTCCTGCGGATCTAGGCTCGCTGCGCAGTGTAATCAACTTATGTGATGCTCCGAGTCTACCAAGATGTTTACCTCAATAACAATTTGTCGCAACTTAAAGTACTTGATGCTTAAGTTAACACTTGTTCCCGGCGTGCCATATCACTGTATAAATTGCTTGAAAGTTTTTTTTTAGCAAACTTGTGTAAGATGTGGAATATGTGACATATTGTTAATGACATAACTGTATGTTTCCAGGGTAATAAAGAGTTGCAGGTATCACTATTCCAAGCTCTCGTTCTGCTGCTCTTCAACGACGGCGACAACCTCTCATTTGAAGATATTAAAACTACTACTAATATTGAGGTAAAGTAACACCTTTTAATTATTTTGTGAACTAAGTCAGTGATATTGTTCACAAATACCATATGATCCTTGTATTATAGCGTGCTTAAACAGACATTTTGACAATAATATGATTATTAATTACCACTATACCCACTTTGTAATAAATAGCTGTTGGTCTTCCTTGAAAATAAATCATATCTATCAAATTGTTGCCACAGGCGTCACATAGTTGTATTTCTACCATTTTTTACTATTGTTGGTAGCTTTGGTAGTTTGGTAGTTTATTGATTATTATTTATTAATTGCATTTGATACATTTTACATTTATTTTAACACTTCATACTAATCTTGTAAATGCCAAAGTTTAGATGGATGGTTTGTTAGAGTTTGTAGCGTAAACTACTGAACGGATCTCGATGAAATTTTGTCTAGATGTAGAACAGTCTGGAAGAGCACATAGGTTACCGCGGACTTAGTCGCGGGGACAAAGTAAATAAATAAATATGTAAAATGTGTTGTGCAGGAGGGCGAGCTGCGGCGCACGCTGCAGTCGCTGGCGTGCGGCAAGGCGCGCGTGCTGAGCAAGGCGCCGCGCGGCCGCGAGGTGCACGACAAGGACAACTTCGCCTTCAACAACGACTTCACCAACAAACTCTTCCGCATCAAGATCAACCAGATACAGATGAAGGAAACTGTCAGTAACATCTTATACAAGATATACCTTGAATAGGCAATAGTGCTTCGTTATTTGTTTACGGGATCTCACCTCTAAAAATCGAATTACTTCTTCGTAAGATTCAAGGTCACCTTGACCATACTATTTATAGGGAAATATGTAGATAATAGAACTAGGTACATATTTTTTCGTAATTCCCGTTAAATGAGGTGTGGATACAGTACGGTAAGGTATTCAACTACCTCGTTACGGGGTTTTGTCGTAAACAGTAAGCAATAGATAAGTAACAGTTCTATGTTAGCGCGCCATTCATTTACTCTGCAATCGATTTATATTGTTTTTTTTTTCCTTCTGTATAATCAACAATTATCCCATACCCAAGCGTTACACTATCTCAAGTGCAATATAATTTTCAGAGCGAGGAGCAGAAGGCGACAGAGGAGCGCGTGTTCCAGGACCGCCAGTACCAGATAGACGCGGCCATCGTGCGCGTCATGAAGATGCGCAAGGCGCTCTCCCACAACCTCCTCATCTCGGAGCTCTACAACCAGCTTAAGTTCCCCGTCAAGGTACATAGACCGAACATCATCAGCTCATATATGTCACTATTGAAAGTCTTGTCTGCCCCATGTTAGGGGTGACTAGGCCATAGTCATGGCGTAGTGCAGGTTGACTTCACACATATCTTTGAATGTTACAGATATGTGCAGATTTCCTTTACCGTAAGAATGTCGGTTACATATGAAATTCAGAAATTGTAAAACATTTGTACATGGATTCGAACCCACTACAGATAAAAATCAATTGCTTAACCTCTGAGCCATCGACGCTCTACCCAGATATTATGAGACTAGGGAATAATAACATTGTAATTTCGTTTTTACAAATTAATTATTATATTTTATCTACAGCCTGCCGACTTAAAGAAGCGCATAGAGTCGCTCATTGATAGAGACTACATGGAACGTGACAAGGACAACCCCAACCAGTACAACTACGTGGCGTAAAGCACTCGCACACCCCCGCGGCACCCCCTGACACCCTCACGGGAGACTGCACTGGAGTAAATGTGACGCAAAATCTGTATCAGTGAATATTAAAAAATGATTTTAAAAAAAATTGTCATTGTAGATAGCTTCACGAACAGGACCCGCTTTATTACTATGGATAAACACGCTAGGTAATAACGTGTGATATTAGACAATTGATGATCTGTGCAACTTCTCGTATACATTGAGTCATAGAGCAATAAATGTTTTGATTAACCAAGTTAGTTTTCACTCGTATTAGATAAATGTTACGAAATTTATTTATATATTTTGACAATGTTTTATGCATTTTATTATCAATTTGTTCAATGATGCAGCTATTTGAAATTGGTAAAATTAATACGTCAAATACATATTGACAATCATAATGGAATAACAGAAACGATATAAGTATATGTTCTGAATTTTACTAATAGGTCGATTTAAGAAACTATTAAAAACCTCGTCTAATAAAACGGGGGTTTACTAAGATTTTGTTTGCAATTTGCATACAACTCAAATTTGATGAGCTGCAGATCAATGAATCAGCTCACAGATCAACCTCTACAGTATGGTTCGCGTAAGTTGTTGCCGTGCGAGCGGCTCAACTCTTAGTTACAGTGCAACGCATAGAGCCGTGAGCTGATTTAGTTGTTGAGTCGCAAATCACCGGTTTAAGACTGATCTGAACGCATGCCTATAAGTGAAGTTGGGGCTAGTTCCTAGCTGTTATTAGAAAAGCGTATATTAGATTTTTTTATTATCTGAAGATGTTTTGATTCTTATATATTCTGTTTTCCTTCATATGACATCACTACGTAAAGGTACTCGGTAAGGGCACGGCCGCGCCTCACGTCAAATTGCATATCGGAGTAAATCCATAAGACGCCAAACTTATTTATTAGTAAAGATAAGGTTTCACTGATGTGTTGTTACAATGTGCTGTTTATAAAGGTAAGATAATTTTCAGTTCCAGAGGGATCACCGATTAAAACTATTTATAATTTTAAATGTTGTTTTATTTGATTGCAACGATTTCTATTTCTATAATACTAAACATCACAATATTTTAAATATTACAAAATTAATATTAACATCTGAAACAATTTATTTAACGTTGACAATTTTGAGAACCTTGGTTATTACCAGGAGTTAAAAGTTACAAGACTTCCTTCGTCCGTAGTTAGTTCAAAATGTAGGTGTTTTTTTTTTTTTATAAACACTGTTACAACTGTTCATCAAAGTACCAGTACCAGCAAAGTTTATTTATCTAATATTATGCATTTATTTCTTTGCTCAGTCTCTGGTCGAACACGTCAGGACTACACTAGTGCGAGTTAAAAAGTATTATAAAATTAAATAAAAAAAAATTAACAATTGCATTAAATATTTAACTCTAGTCTAGAACGAGACTCGTGTGGAAACTGTACAATGGATACAAGACAAATATCTTAAAATCCATCTATATACATGATGTTTTATTCTACTCCATGAGTTTTCTTTGGGAGATCATTTATTTTTCAGATATTCTGATCACCCTGTCCAAGTTGTCTTTGTGGTGGTCCAGTTCGTCTGTCAATGCGTTGGCGAGCGCCCGCGGTGTTATCTCCATACCCAAGTAGTCCCGTAGAAGTTTCTAAATAAAATAAATGGTTTATTAATACAAGTATACATCTTTCTGTCACTAATCATCGATTACTTTTGAAAAATCGACTGCCGCATTCCAAATCATTGTTTAATCCTAAAGGCAAGTCCTTAGTGTAGACTTCGTTACACCTACGCTACTATTAAAAAAAACTCATTTTATAAAGAGAGAGAAATTTTAACGATAATGTTAAGTGGGAAATAATTGCCCAATATTTAAGGTTAAAAGACGTTCAAAGTTGCTCAAAAGTTTACTTTGTACCTGTGGTGGTTTGGCGCCGCCGTGTCTTAGCACTCCGTGCCGGAACGCGTGTCCGGCGTCGCTGCAGAGCGGGCGCGACGAGAACTGCCTGCTCCAGGCGCCCCAGGCCGCCGCGCGAGATATCAGGTACGAGTAGTACTTCGCCCCGTACCCCACCAGGTGGCTGAAGCGGTGCTGCCACGCCTGTGATAATACAGATAATAAAATTCCTATTTTACACTAGACTTTAAGTATTGAGAACAGCGCCCTCTCGATGACATACGTGAAATGGATAATTTTGAACAACGCCATCTATCGTTAACATACGTGAAGCAGATAATTTACAGCGCTCTCTTTCGATATCTTACGTAAATAAACTTCAATTACCACATTCTAAACTTTGACAAAAGTTATGTGCATTCAATATTTTAAACTATTATGTACAATAAAAATACAAATAACGCAACGTACCGTGTTCTCAACATAAGGCAGGCCGTAGTACTGTTTCTGCACTTGTTTGAGCACGTCCGTAGTGCCGCGTCCCAGAGCCGCCTCCGGCCCGTGGTACTGCTGGTCTAGTGCTGAATAGAACACCTGAAATATCACATTTATAATGAAATAGCTGTTTATAATAATTAAAAACCATAGTTTAATTTTTTTTGGTTTTATTAGTGTAAATGTATACCTGTAGCTGCATCTCGCTGGCTCCGAAGAGATGCTTGGAGGCGCACAGTCTCTGCAGCATGTCCTCGGGCATCGGCTCCCGCGTCTGGAAGTGCCGCGCGAAACGACGCACCACCTGTACACACAAAATATCCATGAAATAAATTAAACACCATTGTGTTATATCAGTTTTACAGATTGCAATCATAATTAACACAGGTATTTAGTAATGGGCCAACTCAATTAAAATTGATGAGTTCACAGTTCACATATGTGAAAATGTTCAGTGAACTGCCTCACAGCTCAGTTCAATTTGTACCTGCATAATTAAAATTTACACGAGTTGCAATTGACTGGGCAGATCTCGGCTGAGCTGCCAATCATTAGTTTGCCATAGCTCAACAATTCAATTCTATGACTACTTAGAGCTGATTGGAGACGTTTCCAGACTACAAGTGTTGGTTACCTGCAGATCTCGGCTGAGCTGCTGAGCTACGGCTCAACAACTGATTAGTCGGTTACCTGCGGCTCAGCGGCGAAGTGCTCCAGCAGCACGCTGGGCAGCTCGGCGAGGTCGGTGGCGCAGCGCGTGCCGGCCACGTGCTGGTGCGGCGCGCGGCCCAGCATGGAGTGCAGCGCGTGCCCCGCCTCGTGGAACAGGTTGTCCACGGCGCCCGCGCCCAGCAGCGCCGGCCCGCAGCGGTGCCCGCCGCTCAGGGACAACATTATCACCACTATAGGGTTCTGAATAGACCAAACACAATTTTCATATATATACAAATACAATCTTACTAATATTAATGCGAATGATTAGACATGGATGTAGAAATGTAGAAATTAATCTAGAACATAGGCTACTTAGTTACAAGTTTTTTTTTTTAAATTCCGCATTGACGAAGTCGAAGGCGAAGGCGAAAGCTAGTTTAATTGTTTCGCCAATTCCCGCTAAAATTAGTGCGCTTATCTTCTCCTTGATACTCTGACATTGACAGATGTCATAGGGCAGGGACGTTATGCTAATGATTTAGTGTTGCGCCGCTACTCCGGAACGAAGCTTATATTTTAGCACTATCTGTTAGTAGCCCCCCGCCCCGCATGGCCCCACCAACCCTCGGGTCTTAAGGGCTGGAGGGGCGCGCGATTTTGCCGGCTTCGGCTCCGAACGCACCTTCGGTACTCCCCACAAGTTATTTCGTCCATTCTTTTGTATTACAACAGCTATCTGCTAAGTTGAGGTTACCTGATACGTGCCGTCAGCCAGCATCTTGCCGCCCTGTATGGTGAAGTGGCAGTCCTGGTGCGGCTTGCCGGGCCGCTCGTACAGGTCGCAGTACACGTGCCCCAGCAGGCCCTCCTCGGCGTGCACCACCGACAGCTTGTACACGTCGGGGGACCACGACTCGCCTGGCCACGACAAACATTATGGGCATATATGGTAGCATTGACAGTTATCCTAAATGATAAGATCAGGCTTAATCTCCAAATTCTATCATAATTTTGACATCTGTTCTGTAAGCAGCGTTTACCAAGTGTTTAAGATTCTCAGTAGACAGACGTTCACAGGCACTGACCTTTTTAAATATAATGAAGAAAGCATAAAATGACTCACCGGGCAGCATTTCTTCCGGCTTCAAGGTAATCCCATACAATTCTTGACAGAGCATATTCAGACCTTCCATACATGCACCTAATGAGAAATAAGGACTGAAATCTGAGTTTGCCACATTTAGGAGCTGTGTTTTAGCCTTGTGCGTGTAGTACGGCGTGTCCCAACACATCACACTATCTTGGTACGGAGTTTCCTGTTTTTTCATCTTCAACATTGTATCAAAATCCATCTTAGCTCTGTCGTGCAAGTTATCTGAGAGTATGTCGAGGAATTCTCGAACATTCGACGCGTTTTCCATTACACTCGCTTTTATTGCTCTGGAAAAAATATAGTTAATTTAATTTTGCACCTTATATATTATTTTACTTTGAGTGTTAGTGATAATACAATGTGTGTACCCATAGGGCATTTTAATTATTGGTTGTTTCAATATTTTGTCACCAAATTGTGACTTAAGGCGAATTCTGAAACGAATCTTAACAATTCGCACCGGCATTTAGCCGCTAAATCTCACAAATTTCAATTCCAAATCACAGTACAATTGTACTGTGATTTGGAATTATTTAAGATATATTTAAATATTTCATTATATGGCAAAGGCTAGCCTCAACAGTCTATGTATAAATCGAAATTATGCAAAAATGTTTATTTATTATCAACGTGTGACACTAAAGTCTCTTTAATGTGATTTACATCTTTTATTTTGAATAAGCCCATCAGAATATGACATGAATACCTGTCAGCGTAGCTGTTGAAGCCGCACAATGTTGCCATCTCGTGTCGTGCTGCCAGCGTGGTGGCGAGCAGACGGTCCTGCGTAGGCTCCGGCGCCAGGTACAGCCGGTACGCGGCCTCGCGCGCCGCCGCCTCGCCGCACTCCGCGTACACCCCACTCACTATCACGTGCTCACCCTCACTGCTAAAACTGCACACAAACAAAAAAAATATGATTTCTACAATTAAAAGTGGCTCAGGGGTTTGAGCACTTGACTTGTAATCTACAGATCTTGAGTTCGAATCCCGCCCTGTACCAATGTGATTTTTCGAATTTCATATGTACATAATTTACCAGACGTTCTCACGGTGAAGGAATACATCGTGATGCAACCTGCACATATCGGCGAAGATATTGTTTTTGTTTGTATTGAAATAATCCAAAAACCACTGGGCCGATTCCAAAAAATTTTTTTACTATTAATAGCTATGTTATCGCTGAGTAACATAAGCTATATTTTGTATTTTACGTGGACGAAGTCGCCAGCAACAGCTAGTCATTATACGAAGACACATCTAATGCCATATGTCAACCAATTATTATCAATTTTTCACTAAACCAGATTTAACCATTGACTTATGGATAAGATAATCAAATAATAAACAGTAGTAATTTTATCATATACTTTCAAAAGAAATAAAATCATGTAATTATTATTATTAATTACTTACAACTGCCTCACATTCTGCGGTACAGCAGATCTCGGTACACGTCGTGGCTTTGCAGCTCCAGCCATGAAGCGCTGCCCTGTCTGCAGTATAAGGTCATTGAGGGCCACCACTCGCTTGCGAGGCTCATCCTCCAGTTGTATACCACTCTGCTCAAAGTCAAATAGGAATAATTCCGCTAAATGCTGGTCACCGGATGTCCCCCGTTTGACTGAATCACGCAACGCTTCATATAAACCTTTGTGTGTGTTTAATCTGGAAATAGCATATAATGAAATTATTATAAAACATGTTCATAAAAGTTAAGAAACAAATCATGAATATATGAAGAATATTATAGCATACTAGTTGTTACTCGCGACTTCGTCCGCGTGAAATTAAAATATATTAAAAAAACACAGCCTTTGTTACTCACTGTTAACATAGCTTTTTAATGGTGAAAGAATTTTTGAAATCGGCCTAGTAGTTTTTGAGTTATTTCAATACAAACAAAAGTACAAATCTATCCTCTTTATAATATTACGAGGTATAGATCGTTTCAACTTCAATTGTTTAAAAAGTTAATAAAATATTGTTTTTTCCGGCAATATTTACTTATTTACTGTCAGATGGTAAGCATCGCTTTTGAAATGCAGTATTTAATAGTCAGTTCATTATTTGGCCATAAAAGTTGTAAAACCTTACAATGTGTTTCAGTAACATTGTTCCAGCTTTAATAGACATGTAGCCTATGTAAGCTATAAATTAAATACTTACTTTTCCACAACACCGCTGATACTGATACAAGCGTCTTCAGCTGCACTTGAGAAATGCGGCTGTGGATGAGCAATCCTCACAAACTCCGCTAAATCCGCCACTTTGCATAATGTATCCGATAGCTCATCAAACACTTCTACCATAGGTCTCGAGGGACCAGATATAGCTTCCTCTATCAATCTGTCCGTTGCTGCAATAGCCTGATCCTTCAATGTATAGAAACCTTCAAAACTGGTCAGTTCCGGTTTGTTAAAAAGTCCCTGAAGGTGGAAAATAGTAGTTAATAACAATATAAATTATACTCATTTTGTAAAGAGGAAATATTTGTATTTTTGTATGTATAGGAATTGTTTTAAATTGATTTCAAAAATTCTTTCCCAATTAGAAACCTACTTTATCACTGAGTAACAAACATAGGCTTTAGTTATTTTTTTTATTCCATGTGGACAACATCAGAAGCGAAAGATTGAAATTATTCTACACAAATTCAGTTTTCATTCTCTAAGATACATAACTTTATATTATTTAAAATTATAACATCGAAAACTTGATAGCAACACTAAAACAAACAGTTTTTTAAACATTGGCAGTAACCATTAAAAAAATAATGTTGGCAGCACTGAGTAACAGCAATGATGGTATAAAAGGTTCACCATGGAGCATTTCAAACCTGATGGAGAGTGAAGACTGTGGTGCAGCCTCTCGAGTAAGATTTATGGTAAAGTTTCTTTTAATTTCATCATATTTAATGATAACAAGTAACAGTGAATACCAAATTATGTATTGAAAGAATAAAGAGTGAATCAAAATAAACTGGAAACTCTTACGCAGTCAAAAAGAACATAATAGAATGATATAAATATTACTAATGTGTAAAATGTGGAATTGTGAAATAAATTGGAATAGAAGGCGCAGGAGATCCTCATCAAGTAACAGCAGTTTCAGTAGCTATGACAATTTGCAACTACCAATAATTAAGAAAAAGAAAAAGGTAATTGAAGATTTAGACAAAGTCAATCTTAATTAAAAATCTTACTAATATCATAAATTCAAAAGTTTAGATTGATGGATGGATCTCAGATCTCATTGAAGTTAAGTTTGAAAGTACATGTAAGATACTATTTACGTTTTTTTAAATTCCATATAGATGAAGTCACTGGTGATAGCTAGTATAAACATATAAACAAATTAATTATTTTGGAAAAAAAATTAATAATTACAGGGGTAGTAAATTCAGCAACTGCAAAATTACTAAATAATTCAAAATAGTAAGAAGCAACATACTGTTCTTTCCCTTAAAGTGTCAAAGACAGGCCTAGAGTTGGGTCGTGTGTTAAAGGCAGTAGCCAATGGTGTCCAGGTGCTGACCCCTCGTGATACCCTGCGTCTCCGGCCATGTCGCAGCACTGATATTGGCCTAAACAACTTCATGGCCACATGTGTAAATCTAAAAGCCAATAAGCAATGGTTACCAAATGCTCCAAACCATCTAATGATATCCTTTGATATGTTGGTCAGATACTTTGACTACAATGAGATACGACATAAATATTTAAAAATCCTTTCACTTTTCATATCAAGTAAGAGCACTTTTATTCAAGCACTATTTCATCAAGTTTAAATCATACAACTTAAGAGTAATATCGTCAACCATTTAATCTAAATTACTTTCTATAAAAAGATTCTGTAACTAACTATTAAGTGCTTGAATGTAAGGTTAAATTCAACTTACCAAGTTATATTGTCGATTTGCTTTATTTAAAAGCAAAGGTTACATCGGTCACAATTTCAACGATTAAAGGATGTTTTTCATTTAAAATATTGTCTAAACTTCCTGCTTACGCATTTCAGTGATATTTTATGACAGATTGCAGGATTCTTTGATAAGATTGCGAGATATTTTTATCTCGTAAATGTCATCTTTGTGACAGATGTTTAGTATATACTCTTTCTGTATCTTTGTAATTTTCAGTTCAATAAGAGAATAAAATAAGTACCTTAAATATGTTTATCTTATTATCTAACAAATTATTTTAAATACAAAAAATCTAGGAAGATTCTCTTTTCTGGAAACTAATTGGCTGACTTATTTTAAAACTTTACTTTACTTTTTAAATATGTCACAATTTAAAAACGTAAAAGTCAAAGCGAACTGTCAAGAACATGCCCAAATGTCAAAGTAATTGCGACGGAAAAGGACACAAATGTTTATAATTTAAACAATCTTATAAAATGAAAGCTATAAATAATAAAATGTTGAACTACATTTTGTAGTAATTTATAGAAACTTTTTAGTTTCGTTTCTATTCAATGCAATTACCGAGCACGTTTTATAACAATGGTTAGAATTGATAATTCAAGAGTCATGTTTTATTTGTGAACAACAATAATTATTTCTTTGGTTATCCAGTCCAGCCCTCTGCCACCGCAACAAGAACGTCGTTCAGCTGGAGAGAGTAAAAAGTGCACACCACCATCCAATATACTTACAAGAAACGGTGCACGAAAAGCAAAAATTCAAACAAGAGCTATGTCTGCAGGTGCAAAGGTAATAATTTTGGAGTATCCGCAATACATAATTAATAATTATATAATTATTATATAATACATAATTATATAATTTAAATAATACGACAAAAACAATGGTATGCGTAAATAGAAATTTATTATTGTTTACATAAGATAACATCAGTTTAAACAGTCACAGAAGTTTATCACACTTATCAGTATTGTAAAGATAGTATAAGCCCAATAAAAGTGATTTTAAATTCATGTTGCAGCCATCTGCGGTGGTTGTTACTGCAAAGAGGAAAAATTTTAAGAAGAAACAAGTTGTTGATTCACTGGTAAAGGACTTTTACCAAATTGTGAGTTTAAATTATTTTATTATACATTATTTTAATATTCAAATCTTACAAATATTGTTTAATTAATTCAATATTACTCATAAAAGCTACAAAATACTGTTTTAATTAATGCTTTTGTTAAAACTCTGTTTTTGATTGTTTTTATCGTTAAACAGGCTATGGATTCCAAAGCGATAGTCAAAGGTCCCACGGGGCTTGTAACAGAGCCTCGCATGGCAGAGCACAGGTGTCTGTGGGACGACAATTATCCAGAATGTCCTGAAAGGTTAATTGGAGTTTTGGTGAGGTAAGTTTCTACCAAATTTAATGCTTAAATATCTATTGTAAAGTTAACTTTGATGAAATACTCTTTTTTCCATATATAACTGTAAACCGTCGTAGTTTTTACTAATATATTGTTCATAAGATACGGGTTTTCGCACTATCATATTATTTGAGTCTGCCCGTGAACATGGCGTATGCAACTGTGCTGAAATATTGGAGCTAAAATAACCCAATCTTGATAACCAATATCTTGCAAACAATATACTCTTATTTCTGTTTACATGTGACATCATCATCATCCTCCTTATCCTACTGCCGTAGGGTCGGCGCGACAGGTTTTTTCCTCCACATAACTCTATCATACGTCATCTCAGTCATCACTCCCTTCTTGATCATGTCACCTATCACACAATCCATCCATCTCTTTCTAGGTCTACCTCTACCGGTGTACCCTTCCACACTCATAACTAACGTTCTCCTTGTAACATGCGATTCATGATGACATAATGATTGTGCCGTACAAACGGGTTCGGGTCCCGCGGCACAACCTACCCTTGAACTACGAATGCACCGGAGGGCATAATATTGTAAAACCAGGTTAAGTGGTACTCACCAGCTCGATGACCGCCTCACCTCCTGCAGGTGTCTGGTCTCTGTCAGTGTCAATCGAGTCAAGTCTGTTTCTGTCCAGTCTATAGGCGCCAGCGATGCTGCCTGAGGATGCACCCGTATGCACCGTAATTGTTTCGAACGCGAAACCAAATTTCGAGCGACCCCGTTCGCTACCAGAAATTGACACGCCGGTTGTGTCCTCGCGTTGTCGTACAAGCAAGCACTTCCGATAACCAATTCGCACGTGTGTTCCCGACCGACTCGCTTGGCTGCTTGCTGACGACTCTTTTGCACCTCTCCGCAGGCCCCGCGCCCGTCCGAACCGGGGGGATTTTTGATATACCCGCCCGTGCGGAAGAAAAAAATAGGCCCGGTTACCCTCATTAACCCGGGCCGCGAAATTCAAATTATGTTCGCCACCGAATGTGGCGAACCCATACGATCTATACCGAACAATGATACTAAATTAAAAATATTCCTTGTAGATGTCGTGAGTTGAATTTAATAGAACAATGCAAACAGTACCCACCAAGAGCGGCGACTAAAGAAGAACTATGCACTCTACATTCACATTCTGTCTATGAAACTCTGAAGACTACGCATAAAAACAACAATATTGAATATTTGGAGGAAGTTTCATCTAAATATGATGCTATTTATATACACCCTGTAAGTATTTACATAGCAAAATTTATTTAAAAAGATTGCTTTATGGTTTTTAAACATTTTTTAAACCCACAAATAATTTTTAAATGGTAATTTCATCAACCTGCCCTTGTCAGTTACAGTTGGCACAGTATGTACTGGTCTTCCATCTCAATTAGCTGATATCTGTATTCACAGGGAATAAATCTTCATTCTTAATACTTTTTTAATGAGATCATCTCTCATAATCTATACTAATATAATAAAGTGTAAACACAATTCTTTGTTGCCTAAGATGTCAGCAATTACAACATATTTTTGAATAATTCTTTTTTTAATAAAA
>LD689013.1:439578-466754 GCA_003118335.3 Papilio memnon
TACATGTGTACGATGTTTCCCTTTCTAACAGTAACTTAGAGTTGCCAGATATCAATCCTTTCGTTATTTGTAGGAAAATAGGCAATCGATGTAATGTAATGCAGTACAAATATTTACTTTCAAAATGTATCTAAATATTAATAATAATTTATTACCGACATGTTAGAGCAATATTATTTGTTGTTATATGTAAAACTTTATTGACGCAAAAAAATTGCGATTGGCGTACAGGTTATCTTTTATTTGTTTAAAATTCGAACACCTGAATTGACAACACCGCATGACATCGCCGAGTCAGACTTCAATGGCGGCGTTTTTGAAATCCGTAATATTTTTAAAATTTCCTTGTTAAAATGGTGAGAACTTGTGTCGGTGAGGCTTGCGGAAGTGAGTATTATCCTGATTGTGGTTTATCTTTTCATAGGTAATAGTTTTAAACATAATTTGTTAGTGAAGAATTACGGTGACCACGCAAGACTATCTAATCCAAGAAATCCTGAGAATGATTGAAAGAATCATTAATCAAATTTTACTGGATTATCAGTTTCAAAATTTCAATTATTTTTTACAGAAAAAATAAGAACTCTCAAACGATATTTATTACCTCTCAATCTCTCTTAAACTAGCGATTTGCATAAAAAAAAGAAGGTAAGGGGGCCATTTTCACGGAGGTGTCCATCTGCATATCGTGTCCCACAAGTACCACTAGGACAGTAGTATATGACGCGTGTGTAAAAAGTAAGCAAAAACGGGAAATGTATAGTGCCGCGTAAAGCAAGTTTATCATTAACACCTTTGATTAAAATCCATCTGAAGCAATGATCTGCTGACGTCACGAATATTTGTTTATAATTATTGTCCTAAAATCATATTTCAATATGGTCACCATCGCCAGAGATGGAAAATGGTACAGTTATTGAGATCTCGCTCGGCTTAAATTTTTCGACAAGAGCTCTATTCCGTTATAGTAATACATCCATGGCAACACCATTTCCGTGAATGACAGGTTGCAATTAGTTGTCAATGTCAAATATGTCAGGCGACTGACGGATATCAGGTTTTATTGAAAAATGTCCAATTGAATTGAAAACTTCCGTTGTTAAATGGAATAAATTCATTTCAATGGACTATTTAACGCATGCAATTACTACAAACATCCTAGTTACGTAGCCCCAAGATAAGATGTTTATAAAAACTGATATATTTAAAGCAATTTCATTCAGGAAACCTGCAACGCTACCATTATCGTATTGGTTGTTAGTGGTTACAAGATTCGTTTTAACTTTACTGCCGCAGTTGGGCTACATACATCCTGATGAATTCTTTCAAAATGTTGAAGTTATTGCAGGTAAGGGACAGTTATATTTAACTTATTCCAATGTAAAATGTATTTTTTACCCTATGTTAAATAACCATTTTTGAGACTGAATACTTTTAACAATACCATATTTATTTTTTAAATATAATTCATAAGTTTTAGTTTAAATCTGTGAATTGTGTTTTATATAATTTTATTTATAATGCATGAAAATAATAATTAATAATACATTAAGTACAAATTAATTTTGAAAATTTTCAGGTGACATCTTCACAATCGATGTTGCCAGAACTTGGGAGTTCAATCCAAAATTTCCAATCAGAAATATGTTTGTACCAAAGATGGTGCTTGGAATACCGCTGCAGTTCATATATATCTTAAATCCATATGCAAAAGCCTATCTTAACATTGATCTACAAACACCATATTACCTGTTAACCATACCAAGACTCTTCATCTGTCTCCTTTCTCTGATAAATGATTATTGTTTGTACAAAATATGTATTCTCTATGGTCAAAATTTTCGGAATAGACTAAAAATATTTGCAAGTTCATATGTTGTGTTTGTCTATTGCTGTAGAAGCTTTTCTAATACATTTGAAATGATTTTCTTTTCCTTACTACTTATGTTAGTTGCCGAATGCATGTGTATATCGGATAAAGTTATCTATCATGATGAATTTCTGACTGAGAAATACAAACAGGCAGAAACTCCAGTGGAGAAAGTTAAAATTTTTAAACTTAAGACACATTTGCCGGAACATTCCATGAATAGGGTATTTCTTCTTGCAAGTTTAGTTGTAATTGGTATATTTAACCGTCCAACGTTTATTTGTTTTGCTTTCGCTCCAGTTTTCTTCTGGTTACACAGAGGATTAGGTTCCAAAGTTGTTAGTTTTAAAGATTTTCACTTTAGGATCTTCACATTTATGCTTTGCGGTGTACCAATGGTGCTACTCCTTATATTAGTTGATTCATGTTACTATGGTTACCTGACAAGTGCGGATGTAGAATCTCTGAAGCTGTCATGGGACAATTGGGTTGTTACACCATTAAACTTCCTAAGATACAACATGGATACAAGGAATCTCAAGGAACACGGGTTACATCCCCGTTGGCTACATTTAGTAGTCAATATACCACTATTATTCAATGTTTTGGGAATAATAGCTTTCATCACTCTTTCTGGCAACACTTACAGGTAATTATTTTTTTATGTACTTAAAAAATAAACTGAATTTATTTGAATGGCCAATTTAAAACTTAATGCTGGTAAAGTAGGATTTCTTAAGATTAAATTTAAGTTTACAAAAGAATTTTCAAATAACAATGAAGAAAATGGTATTGTTAATTTCATTTATTATGCTAATTTTTAAGAAAATATACACACCATTGTTGTGAAAAGTGTTTTGTGTTCTCATTCACAGCTATTGAATAAGGTATTGTTTGCCATATTTAGAAAGAATTGCAGAGAATAAAAATAAAAAGTTATTACAAGTACATACTTGGACAAATATTACTTAAGAGCATTTACTAGCAGTCGCCCGCGTTTCCGTCCGCACGGAAATAAAATAATACTTAAAAAGTAGCCTATGTGTTTTTCCAGACTATATTTTACATCTATGCCAAATTTTAGCTAGATCCTTTGATCCATCCTGGAGATGACTACTAACAAACTTTCATCTATCTAATCTTTCGCATTTATAATGTTAGTAGCATATTTTTTTTTATCTTTTTCCAGATTCATCCGTGGACAGTACAGTAAATTGCCAAGAATACAAAGTATTACAGGGCTAATGCTTTTCTCTTTAATAACGCCAGTCGCATTACTATCATTGATCCCACATCAAGAGGCAAGGTTCATCATCCCCATATTGATTCCTCTAATTTACCTCTATGGTAATCATCTCCATTCCAACGAAGCTGACACAACGATAAAACGAAGATTAAAGAATACTCTATGCTATACATGGTACATAGTTAACATTTTATTAACTATGTTTTTCGGATTTATACACCAAGGTGGAATTATACCCTTCAGTAATACGTTACATCGGGAAATTAAAAGTTACTATGGTGTCCATACCCATGTTATAACAACACACAGCTATAGTATTCCTAGTTATTTGTTACAATTGGAAAGTACAACAAAACTTTGGAAGGATAAAAATACAGGTCGCAAGTACAGATTGACTCCGACAACATTCATTTACAAATATGGATCATTACCGATAGAGGAATTGTTTGTGAAAATAGATGAGGTTTTAACCGATGCTGAGATGTTGTTACATAAATATAAAAGGCAGTATAGATTTTATATTGCATCTCCATGCTCTTTGGAAAAAGAAATCCGAGCGGTCTCCAGAATGTACACTTATATAGATATAGAACACGAATTTTCGTACTATCCGCACTTTTGTACGGAAGCATTCCCGAAATTTCCAAGCAGTAGGGATCAATTCTGTTTTGAAAGTAATCTCATAAGAAGAAATGAATCTCAGATCGTTGATTTAGATTTTTTCCAACGAATATCTTGTTTTCTAAAGAGATTTTGTCTTAGAATTTATCGCGTTAGGCCTTCAAATTATAAAATATAATTCATTTCCTTTATATTGTTAAGTATTTTTAAAGAATGATTTGAAAGATCTGAAATAAAAGACATGTTTTAAGTGCGCTTTACACGCATTTTGTATTTAGTTGTACGTATTATGGTATGCTACATTTGCTCAATTGTTTTTGTTAAACTTAAGATGCTATGATTATCCTTCTTTAATCATAAGTGCCATTTTTGTTTATGTTGTGGTAGTCGTAATTATTTTGCCAAAAAGTGGTAAATATCTTCAATATCTAGGATCCTAGACAGTCATTTTGAATCTAAAAGAGTCGGGGTGTAATTTGTAATATGTTAGTTATTGATTTTTTGTTAAATACTGTAGGAAATGTAAAATTATATTAAATTATAAATTAATCAAATATTAATGTACTAAATTAATTTTATGGGTAATTGTCGTACCTATCTTTATTCCAGAAATAACTTTTTTAAATTCAACCTAAGGTAATACATTTTATGAATACATTGTCACTACCAATATTTAGCACATTTTATCTGTGATGCAAAATTTTGCAGAAATCTTGTACACCGTGTACCAAAGTTGATTGTAAAATAGTTCACTAAAATAGTTCACTGTTGCTTGCATTTGAATATCATATTATGTACAATAAAGATATGCAAAGCTTGAATTTCTTTACTCTTCTGCCATCTACAATTTACGCCTGGGATAAATTGGTAGAGATGAAAGTGCTAAGGTAAAATGGGCGCTGCAACATCAACTTCAACGGAACAGTTTTCAGGGCTTACGTAAAATGAAAAAAGGAAAATAACAACTTGTCACGAATCGCAATGATGAGCCCTTAGATAATAAGGATAAGATTAAGGCAATCTAGCAGATTTAACAAGCATATTTTTCCATGCCTGGTAGAATTTTTCAGATTTTGTAGGATTGTTCATTTTGTAGGATGGTAACACTGGCTTCGGGTGTTGGTTTGACATAGGGATGCACTCGAGTGATTTTTTTTCACTCGAGTAGTAACTCGTATCGAGTACGATACTGGTAACTTTCTCATTCGAATGCCACGCGAGTGATTTTTTTTGACTCGAATCACTCGGAATATAAAACTCGAGTGACCAAAATATTAAAACGAATAAAACAATGTTAACTTAACATAGAAATTTCATTTTCGCATTAATGTAAAAGATGATTAAAAAATCTTAAAAGATAAGAAATTTAACCGAAATACCTGTAAGAATTTCTTACTCGGCTCGGTATAAACAACTCGAGTGGTTACGAGTCACTCGTAATTCGAGTCAACTCAGTTGAAAATTTCACTCGAGTCCGAGTATTAAAAATTACTCGAGTCACTAGAGTGAAAAGCAACTCGAGTCTATCACTAGTTTGACAGCTGGTAAATTGCCGATTTCGATCCGAAGATTCTTCTCTCCGTAATTGTGTCGTTATCGTGAATTAAATAATAAATATAAACTTTATTTGCTAAAGTAAAATTACTAGAGCATCAGTTATTACATTTAATATATTTTACGGTAGAAGGAAAGCGGCGTGCCATTAAAAATGGTTTTACAAGAAGAGGCTCAAAAGAAGGTTGAGATGAACCAAAATCTGGTGAAAATTTACGAATGGTTGTTGAATATGTATATGTTGGTAAGTGTTTAACATAAATTTCATTAAATTACGATGTAAAATGTAGACTTTTATAATTTTTTTTCGACCCATACAAAGATATGAAAATTTTCTTTACGAGTTGTGCGCAAGTCTAAAACGTGACCTGATAATCGATAATCAATATAAGTAGGAATCTATTTTTGTCCAATGTGCCTAATACGCCTGAATGAATGTTCTGAGGACTTTATCGAAAATTTATGAGTTAAATATAAACAGTTTGACCAGTCTTTAAGTAGTTAATGTAATTTATATCTGACTGGCTGCCGCCCGCAACTCCGTCCGCGCGGAATTATAAAAATGGCTAAGTAGGCTATGTGTTCCTTCAGACTATGCTCATCTGTGCGCATTTTCATGGAGATGCATTCAGACATTCTATAGATACCTCCTCACAAACATCCACCCATCTAAACATTCGCATTTATAATGGTTGATATAATATTGACTTGTAATATATAGACGTTCCAGGACTTCTACGTTGACCATCAATGGAGTACTCTTCCAGCATCGTGGACTGAAAGTCTTCAGACTATGGATCCCGAAGATTTGGGAACCTTACTCTCAGGTGCTCCAATAAAACATATGCTACCATTATCGTTGTTATCATTAGTTAAATGTGCCCACACTCTAAGCATATCTCGGAAAATGAACTATAAAACTAAAATTATCGAAGACCTTCCACAGTCAGAAATTGCTAATAATCCTAAATTAAAGAACCTGTTTTTAAAACATGTGAAATTAAAGAAAAGGCATGAGATTAATTTAATGGCTGAAATTGTTAATGAGACAGCAAAATTAAGTAATTGCGGAGCCATTGTGGATTTTGGTTCTGGGCTCGGCCACCTTATCCGGGTTTTGAGTTACAAATATGATTTATTTACAATGGGCATAGAATCTCAGTCGCAATTAACAGAGCAAGCTAGGTCTGTACAATTTCCACTATTAATAAAAAAATAGATTGTTTTTTAAATAAATGAATAAGATAAATGCTTACACTAGTTGCCAGTCATTTATAGAGTAACTAGGCATTCTCTAAATAACAGTAGCTTTTACAAAACATGTTTTTTAAGAAACTGCAGTGATAACTTGATATTATTTGTTGCAGGACTTTCGACCTCGAAGTAGAGTACACAGCAAGGAAGCATCTGTCAGAAGAGTTGATGTCTAAACTTAAAAGACCAACACATTTAAATGTAACATTAACATCTCCTGAGCAGTTGCTTCAGCTGCCTTTAACCGCTAATATTACTGAGTATGGCTTAATCGGTCTTCACCCCTGTGGTGATTTAGGACCGTTGTTGCTTAAACATTTTGTTAGCTGCAAAAAAGTTAAGTTTATTTGCATAGTAGGTTGTTGTTATATGAAATTATCTTGCGATACTGAACCTTATGGATACCCTATGAGTGAATATGTTAAGAATTTAGGAAGTAAACTAACTTTTACAAGCCGGGAGATAGCTTGTCATGCTATTGAGACATACGCTGAAAGGCTGCTGAAGGGAGAATATGAGTATTTGAAGGTAAGTCTAGTTTATTAGAAATACAAATTTTCTAACAAATATTACAGATGTTGGAAATAAATTAGTAATAGTAGTAGATATTTTGAATAACTATATAATTGTAATAAATTTAATATAAGGTTAAAATTTCAGATCCACGCGTTCAGGGCGGCATTGGAGAAGATCTTAGTGGATCATGATCCCGCATTGAAGCATGCCCCTGTTCGCAGTATCAAGCATTCTAATACCATGACATTTGACAGGTATACTATCCTAATTTAACAGGTATATTTATCCTAATTTTTAAATGTATATCAACTTTTTCTCAAAAGCAGTACCTTAGAAGAAGGAATCAAATTGCGACTAAACAGTGCGATTGTATTTTTTGTGTTCTTATAGTTATTGCAGCGCAGCGCTGTCGCGACTGCACGTGTGTCTGTGCGCGGAGGCGGTGTCCGCGGGGCGCGATTGCGTGTCTCGGTGGCGGCACGTGGTGCTGCTCTACTCGCTGCGGCTCCTGCTCGCCCCCGCTGTAGAGACACTAGTGCTGCTCGACAGGATGCTCTACATACTCGAACATGGTAAGTACTGCCCACCCCCTCGCACACAGCTGCCCACTTACATTGATACAAACACAACAAAGTAAGCCAGTAGTGCTCATTTCAGCGCTGGCATACAATAGCATGTCTCCAATATTCGCTAATGTCTAATTGTACTAGCTAAATGTAGGTTTATTATTGTTAATTCGAGTAATGAGAAATGAAATGAATTATAATATTGTTAATTTCTTTATTAAATTAAAACTCGTAAATTGAATAAATACATTTTTTTATATATAACTTATATTATATTATACACAAGAAAACATTGATACTAAAGCAAGACTAGATATATTTTGGCACTTACAAATAATAGTAAATACTAAATATGTAGATATAAAAGGTACTTTAATGCTTTAAACTATAATAATTCTAAAAGTAGAGTTAACTTTAAAACAATAACCCATAAGAACAATATGCTTTTTACTAAAAAAAATAGTTATTCAAACATAACTTGAAGATTTAGATTTTAATACTTTAATGTTTTACTGACCCTACCTATTTTTCGATTTGACAGTTATGACGTCACAATATGGCGCGTTCATAAACATTCTTATGGGATCGTTTTTTTTTAAATATTTGTCTTTATTTTAAAATTGTTCCAGGTCTTCAGTGCGAAATTCGGCCAGTGTTCGATCCGAAGATATCACCCCGCAATCATATAATCATCGGTAGAAGAATCTAGCTTTTTCTTGTTATAAAACTATATGTATGCTTTCATCAAATATAATCTATGCTTAAAACTATTGTTATTTTATTTTTATACCATTAAACATTACATAATTATTTGATTATATTTTACACTAGAATTCTGACATACATTAAGCAATCATTTTGTGCAACCTTAATTCAATGTGAGGTTTTATTTTAACAATTTACAAGAAAACTACTTTGTCCAAAGTTGTGATAGTATTTTCCTAACCTAAAAATGAGATTATAACATACAGACATATTCAACATTTATCAAAGATTTTAAAGTGTTTCTAATGTGCACTGAGATGAAGTCAATCACAAGCCATAGACAAGAGTAGACGTCTGTCGTATATTACAGAGTCAATGCTCTGGGGCGTTACCACCTAATCTTAAGATAAAAAAAATAGATCGCATGACTAGAAATGAGGTAATAAGTTGGTGTATTCTTAAAAGAAGACTTATTTATACGGATTCCTAACTAGATTCATGAATATTCAATGAACGCTGAATAAAAATATATACTAGAATGACTTAATTCTAATTTGCACGCATATTTTTATCACGCTGTAGCCGTTTATGATACAAGCCCACATGCACACCCATTTAAGACAATTCAAACTTGTAACTAATGCTGGATAAACTTAATTTACCCTTACAAAATGATGTTCTGGTTAATTAGGTTATATTAATTTGAAAATGAAGTTTAATAAAAAACGAAGGCGTTGGAATTGGCTGTCTGGAACTGTCTTGCCAATCAAATGTTTCTCTCGCATTGAACGAAAAGACTAAGATAAGATAAGTCCTTTATCACTTATATTTGATTGATGTAATGTTTTTATGGGATGTGTATACGGTGTAGCGAGCACTCAGCAGCTCAGCACTGCATGTAGACGGTGCGGGTGAGAGCGGCGGCGCGCGCGGCGCGGGCTGTGCGTGCGGGCACGTGGCATCAGGCGGTGGCGGGGGCGCGCGGCGCGGGCAGCATAGGCGCGGGCTCGTCCTCGCTGTCGTCGGAGTGCACGCGTGTGAACCGCCGCCGGTCCAGCAGCCGCAGCAGCTTGAACTCCCCGCGCCCGTATTCCCAGCGGCGACGCGCCGCGCATTTACGACCTGCGATTTGATTGTACACAAATTACTTCGATTTGATCCAACGCTGAAAGTGACCAGAGAAATGTTTTTTTTTAATTACGATAAATATGAGTGAAATTGCAAATAAGGGTAATTTTTTTTTTCGGAATTGGAACAAGTTCTAGTAGACTTGTACAGTCACCTTCGTTCGCGGTGTTGCAGTTGTCGTAAATTATTTTAATTGATTAAAGTTCTTTTTCCTATATTTTTAGCCAATCAGTACACATTTCTGTTAAAAGACGTTATACTTAGCTTGCAATATTTTTACTTTTCGTAAACGAAAATTTACTATCCTCATTTGATAATTAGCCTCGGTTTGGGCATTGCCGCTCCCTTAGACTTCGTAAAAATAAGCAAGTGTCTACTAAAAGCTAAAGAAAGGAGTAATTCTTAACAATTTTAGTGCCGAATAGAACATAAAAGTATAAAAAAACATATTTAAAGTGCAGAAGCGATAAAGGTGCAGTAAAATAAAAAGAAAAGAAAGCTGCTTCAAATAGTATATTTTTCAAAAATACAATTATCACATCTTACAAATTACAGAAACATAAAAATAAATGAGAGATGTAAACAGTGCAAAACAAATTACAACAGATAAATAAAATTATAAAATGACAATTAAAGCTAAAAAGAAATCATTTTACAACTGGACGAAAAAAAAACATACAAAAACAATTCAGACCTAGGACTTCAGATCAGATGAAAATTAAATAAAACATTTGTGACGCGTCAAAGACAGAATAGTGTTAAAGTAACTTAATCGCAAGATTCGACTGCCAAATTACCTGTACGGAAATATTGTTTTCTCACTTTTTTTCAAGAGGAATGAAAGAGATGGCAATATATTTCTTATACCAGTGATTCGGCAGTAAAAACTTACGATGGCTTATTTTCAAAACACATATACAACGATCACAGGAAGACAAAATAGGTATGTAAGTTTTATGTAAGTAACCTTAAGTAAGTTTACTTATGTTAAATTGGAAGTAGGTCGATTTCTACATACTCAAAGGTTATACTAAAAATTAGTATTGAAATAAGACAGTGTGTGACCTCTGCAGAAAAGACCTCTATAAAAAAAAATTAAAACATGTTTTAAGTGAGTATCACCAGTGAGAACAGTGTGTTAAAACTAGTTGATTGTCTCTGACTTCGTCAAAGTTAAGTTCAATAATTCACACGAAAAAACATTTTTATATCTAATGGTGAAATAAAAAAGTTCTCTCGACAACATTAATGTTAGTATGAAAGAGATTCTGTGACTTTTTGCTTAAGTTCCTTTTTAAATACTTCTTCGTAAAAACAAATGATCTTAAACACGACAGATAGATAATGTCTCTCGGTTTAAAAAAAAACTTTTAGATATAACGGATGTGGAATAAAAGGAAAAATCTTAATATGATGCTTAATGTAATTAAATAAATATGTAAGTCTTATTTTGTTCAGTACAAATTAAATAATGATGCTATTTTCATAATCTATTAAAAATAAGGGATAAACACTAATACTTTTTAGCGTATAAATATAGTTATAAAATTAATTGTGAACCTAGCAAATTAAAATTATATATCATAGTAAGAAAAAACTAAAACATACCCTCATATTCACTGGAATGTATTATATCAAAACATTTTATTTTATCACATCATTATAAAACGTATTATTTATGTTAAATTATTATTCATATGCATAAAACAAACTTACTCTTTATCACAATTCCTGCTGATGATTTTATCATATACGCAATTATTACAATTACATATGTACTACAATATATTTCGTTCCTTGCCATTTACATTATGTAGGAGACAATGGCTTAGTGTACTTGGGGCGAGTGTACAGTCAGCTTTGTTCGCGGTAGTCGAGTTACAGAAAAAATTGTTTTCGCGAGTGTAGCAAGTGTATGTATCTACTGCACGAGGGGCTCGGCCTCCACCTCCTTACCGCGGTTCCTGGCGCGCAGCAGAGCGAGGGCGCCGAGGGCAAGCAGCGCTGCGCCCATCGCGCCTAGTGCCGCGCCCATGGCCCCGGACACCGCGCCCCACGTGCCCACCGCGCCCACCGATACCGCGCTAGACCCTGATATTTCTGCCCACATATAGAACCACGTTATTACTAGATAAAGTGGCAGATCTAAGAAAATAACACAGACATTGTGTGAAAGATGACAAAGTGGAAAAATCATATGGCAGTACATTGAAAGGCGAAGAAAAAAAGCGTTGTGCCTCCACTACTTGAACTGGGAATAACAAGATAATATCAAAACAGATACATTCACCGTAATATGACAACTGACGTCACAATACATAAAATATGGCTGAAAAAACAATGAAAGCAAATTGAACTTAAAAACACCAATCACCAAAGTATACATCAGACAAATCTAGTTAGAATTTACTAATCAAAAACAAATCGATATACAAATACATTATGGAATTTATCACAAAAACTGGCTTCAAAGTGAACACGTAGAAAACGTGTTAAAAACAAATATTCATTAAATTTTTCTGTTGTAAAAGTCATAACCTTTTTTTCAATTCACATATTTTTAGTCCCGTTCATGACTTTAAAAGTTTGAGCGATATAAATAATTGTGGTCTAGAGCTTACAATAAAAATCCTGCATATGTATTAAATACGTGAGAACTTTTTTATTTTCTTAATTAGTATACTTCACCAGTATTAGTTACAAAACCCTTAAATAGCATTAAACACAAACAAAGAAGATATAAGGAGTGCTGCAATGGAATGAAAATATCACAACATTTAAAACGTAACACGTAAACTTGACTGACCAACAGTAGCGGTAGGTTTGGCGTGCGGTGTGCTATCGGAGGTGTTACGCGGCGTGTCGTCCACGAACTTGCAGACGCGGTACGGGTCGAGCTCGGGCACGAACACGCGCGAGCCGTCCGGCGACACGGCCACGTCGTGCGGGTTGGAGAACTTGCCCGCGGGCGCGAACGTGCCCACCATGCGCCCCGACTCGTAGTCCAGCACGTACCCGCGCACCGGCGCGCCCCCGCCGGGGCCGTTTACTACGTATAAACGACCCCCTGCAGATAATATTATCTACATTAGATTGGAATTTTAAAAAAAGTAAGTAGCCCATGTGTTCTTCTGGACTATAGGTTCTAAATTTTATCGAGATCTATTTAACCTCTCTGGAGATACCTTCTAACAAACATCCATACATCTAAACTTTCTCATTTCTAATATTCACAAGAAGTAAGATTTGGGTGTTTTAAAAGAAAAAATGTATGGATATTAGTTAATACGTAACTCCAGAACGAGGGAATTAAGCTGGATGAAAATTTAAAGAGAGATATTTGAAAGTGTCAGACGATAACTAGTTGAAGGCTATGTACCATGTACGGGCGCGTACGCGACACTGAAGAGCCTGTCTCCGATGAGCCAGCTGGAGTACGCGGCGAGGTATGTCCCGTTGTCTGCGCGGAAGCACGCCACGCGGCCGCGCTCGCGATCCGCCGCGCACACCGCGCCGCGCTCCTCCGCCAGCGTCAGCGCGTGCGGCACTTTGAACACGAACGGGGACTCCCCGTACCCTGTAGTGTACACACACTCACTGCTATAATGTGAAACACCTACTCAAATCAATTGTTTAGCAGTGATAGTGCCACACTGTTAATTCTTTGTCATGTAAAAGTGGCTAATTTAAGCAATTATGAATTACTTACATATTTATAAGAAGTGAATTTTACGGTAACGTGATTTACATTTATATAAAATTATTTGACCAAAATGTACTTATACTTTAAACTATATATTCAGTATGTAGCTATAGAAGTTTAATGCGTACGTTTCCCCCACTGCAGTATCCGAGTGCCGTCAGGCGCAAATTTAATGATCCTAGTATTGCAGTAGCCGTCCGCTACAAAGAATTCCCCACTGGACATCACCGCCACCGCGCTCGGTTTGCAGAAGTGACTCTCATCGTCGCCGGGCACGAACCTAGTCAAGAAAAGTCAAACTGACTTAATTTTATCCTGTGTGGAGGCAATTTTTTGTAACTGGAACACTGGGAATGAAGCTGACTGTACATAGCACCTAATTTAGGACATCAATTTATTAACATATTGTTAGCTAATTAAATATTCTACATTTGTAGACTCCAATAATTAATGTTATTCATTAATTACTCACATGACAAATTAAAAATATAAACTCACTTCTCTCCAAGAATCATTGCTGGTTTGTCCCGCTGATCAGGCGTGAACTTGAAGACCTGATGTAAAGCCACATCAGTCAGCCACACATTGCCCACAGCATCTACTGTGATGCCATGAGGCATGTAGAAGCTACAAAACATAACAAAAAATAAAATAAACACATTGAAACTATAATTTCTACTAACTACAATAGTTTTCAGTCAAAGCAGTACAAAAATATGTGCCTAAGAAAAAATTGTTTTTTGGTACAATTACAAAATTTGATTATATGATAAAAAGTATTAGTATTTAACACATTTATTTGAAAATCAATTAAAATGCAAACATTTTTGAATGACACTGGACATCTTAACTGCAAGGCTAAAAAGTAAATACAAACAGAAACAAATGACATTTATAAAATAGAATACAAAAACCTGGTCAAATGATATAATCCTCTATTAACAGGAATTAAAACAAATTTTATTTTTAAACTATAATAACATACACCTACATGTGTACATGTGTTATATAGCCTATAATTGAGTTTTTTTTTAATTAACACAATCAGTGCCATTATGGCATGCAAAGCCACACTGATCATTAAGTGTGTAGTATTAGAGTAAAGAGTAGAACCAATGTACCAAAATACTCACAGATTTTGTCCCCATTTATCAACCAATTCTCCAGTGTCATTTATTACTAAGATTGTTGGTTCCGGTATAGGCTTTTCTCCAATACCATTGTACACATTTCTATCACTAAATGTACTAGCGCCCCATATGTTAGGTCCTCGGTGGAACACCAATAGTAGACCAGAATTGTCCAGGGCAACTCCTGATACTTGTCCCATTGTGATAGATGAATCTGGCCAGTTTTCCACCCATTTTGGTTCTAAAATTTTATTTTTTAATGTGGTAAAAGTTCATTATTCATTTTAAATTAAGGTTCAGACTTCAACGTATTTTTGTAACTACTTTTGTAATAAAATATATGTAAAATACAAACCATGTTCCAATTTTTCTAATGCTGCAGCAAACTGAGGCTGATGATGTTCGTACAAACCATAGTAATCATTCACAGGTATCTAAATTTAATTTAAATTAGATTAAAATTCCGTAATAGCATAAAAAATGCTAAAAATTCCAATTAATTTCCTTACCCTTCGTGCTGATATGTAGATAAAGTTAAACACTAATACTAATATAATATTTACAACATTCGACACAGCTGTACTTGATAGAGATTTCATCGTAAGTATATTTATTATTTAAACCTTGTAAATATTTAAAATGTACTTTCTTAAACATCAACAAGTAAATGAATTCTTATCAAATTTTATCATGACTGACATTTGATGACGTATGCGATTTAGTGTTGCCTGCGACGAATTCTCCTTATAATAATCCGCAGTCTTCTGATAATAGAAAAATCTCCTTTTAATAATATGAGAATCTGATAGTACAAGGGGATATCCCTTTTTATATTCTTTGATAAAGTACCGTAGGTAAAAAAAATACGTAAGAATCGATGGTATTATTAAATAGCATAACGATAGAAACATGAGGTCACTATAGATCATGAAGGTAGTTTTTCAATGGTTTTAGGGAATGAAGATTTGAATTATTGTCTAAAACATACCGCAGTGGTTTATAGCTGTAAATGTGTATTTAAAAATCTTTAATATTTTTTTAAAACGTTAGATTATAAGGTTCAATAAGAAAAAATCAAATGTATGCATTAACTAATAAGTTTATTTCACACGCACAATAAAAGTGCCATTACACCTGAACGGAAAAGTGACATTATATAAATAAACCCATTTGTTAACGGGGTCGCACATTTGCCTTACTGTTCCAGTATACGGCGCATTATCCTTAGCACTATTCCTCCTGCGCCAGACTTTGTGCAAGAGAGTCATCAGACATTCGTCAAGAACAACTGCGCTTGCTCTTGCGTTACCCTCATCCTCTTCATCATTTTCCTCAAGGATTTCGGAGACTTATTACAATCTTGTCCCAACGACGAGATGTGTGAACTGAGCTTGTTCACCAACTCGACTCTTGTCTTGGCGAGAACATTATCATGTGGCTTAGTGCACATAAGTCGTCTGTGGTAAAATACTAATTTATTCATTGTCTGATCAACACTCTTTTTGCCCTTCCCTTGATCAGCTTCATTCACATCCACTTTAGTATTTTTCTTCTGCCAATTTCTATTCAACTTTTTCCTCACTATTGCCGGACCAAGTTTCTTAGATTTATCATTCTTCTTTTTTAATGTTATTAGCTTCTTTTTTAAAGTACAATATTTATTCAGCAGGTCGTGATAGTCTTCTCTGGGCAGAGCGGTGAATACATAATGATAATGTTCACCGATTTCAGACCTCATTTTGGTTGGTATATATTTTTGCCTAAAACTTGTTAATTTTTCTTTAAGAGTATGTAATTCCCTTAAATGGTTGCATCCATTGGCAAGGCCAGCTTGTCCAATAAGAATCATATTGAGTTTTTTAATCACATCATTAAGTTTGTCTCGATTATTTGACAACTGTTTTGGGCTTATTTGCTTCTGTTTAAGAAGTTGTTCATGATGGTTTTGTAGATAAGTGAACTCTTTATAGATGTCTTTTGGATCACCTAAATCTTCGTTCAGCGAATCCAGAGCTTTGCTTATCTTTCTTATAAGATTGTATCTGTTACGTGGTATATTGTCGCACAGGATGTTTTCGGGATCATTTTCGACATATTTTAAATTTATCTCGTTTTTAGATTTTAACTTATCACTATTTTCTTGACTTTGTATCCATTCTCTAAGATTGGATTGAAAAGCCTCTTGATCACTGACTTTCCCTAAAATACTTATAAATGTATTGGAATCTGTTTTTTGTACAGTTACATTATTAGTCTGTGTAAATTTCTTTAACTGTTCCTCTCCATCTTTTGTCTTAAGTTTTTCTATAATTTCATTGGTTACATAAATTCTAGCGGTGGTTACAACGTCGCTTGTGTCTGACACTTCATTGTCTTGTATCATTTGTCCCTTTTTATCATGATTGGATGAGGAAATTGTAAAGGAATCTGGTTGTTTTTCAACAGCATTCGTTTTAGGCGGTTCTATATCAGTTACTTTATCTTTAACCACTTTGGTTGCATCTTCACACTGGTCTTTATTTTGCGGTGTTTTTCTTCCACTAATGTTATTGCTCATAGGACTGTTTGTATTTCTATTTGTGTCAACCTCCTCACAATTTGACATGTGTCGTTTCTTATTCGTATGACCTTCGTGACAAACAGGTGAATTTGACAGTCGTTTGTTCCTGTCATTTTTGAGAGATTCACCCGCAGTTGGTGTGTCTGGTGTAAAATAACGGATAAGCTTTTTTTGTTGTGTTTCGTTTTGTTTATCGTTCCACACGGGACTATACAAGGAGACATATGGAGAATTGATGGGTAGACCTGAAAAAGGTAATGACACTCGGCACGTGTGTATGAGATGTCCTCGTCGGGCACAGCCACTGCAGTACAATTGATTATACCTCTTCATTTGCCGATTCTCCTCTAATGGTGTATTACAAGTGATCTAAAATAAAAGATATTATTAATATTACATTTATCTTTAAAAGACATTTAATCATACTAATATTATAAATGCGAAAGTTTGGATGGATGGATGTTTGTTAGAGATTATAGACTAAACGGCTGAACGGATCTGGATGTAATTTGGCAAAGATGTAGAACATAGTATGGAAGAACACATAGGCTACTTAGTTTTGTTTTTTTTTTAATTTCACGCGGATGACGTCGCTGGCAAAAGCTAGTAATTACTAAAAGTAATACTCTACCGTGTTATGGTAGCGTCGCCACAAGTCGGGGCAGTGGCTGGCAGGGTGGCCGATTTGTCCGCACTCGTGGCACCTCACGTTATTCCAGTTCGAGCAGTTGTGGCACATCGTAGTATACATATGATTTGGAGATCCACACTGGAATTAAACAAACATTTCTTCTAACTACATGTGCTTTTTGACTCCGAATCGGCTATCTGAATTCCCCAAAACAGCAAAGTCATCACTGTCCATAAATATCCGCAAAAGCGTTGCCTACCTTTAGAGCGCGCGCACACCTTTGACTAAACTATATCACAACTATTGTGAGTTTGTCGATTGTTTCGCAACCCATTCAACTGTTTAGTTTCACAAATAAAAATCGAGCAGTGTGCACACCTCTATATCAGCTCATAGGAATCAAAGCGAGATTGGACAGTTGTACGATAGTTTAATCAAAAGTGTGCGTGCGCTCTTAATCCACAGAGGATGGGACATATAGAGGATATTTTCCCTTCTTATTTGTCTCTACCTCTGACAACAACACAGTAATAATTATGCTAAAGTAAGGGCATCTGCCAAAAATAAATCAGAAATCCTTACTATATCAACTCAATTATGTATTTACCAATAGATAAAACTTACATTGACACAAATCTTCCTGGGACAGCGTGTCTCGTAGTGTCCGGTGTAGCCGCACATGTGACACACGGGCGGCTTGAACCGGCACGTGTCGTCGCGGTGCCCGGTGCGGTTGCAGTAGTTACAACTGTGACAATTATTTTGATTTTATTGAAAAACTTTTTGATAGTTGCATAAATAGCTAAATGATCTATTGTTATACATTTTATTTCTATGCCATTTACACTTACGTTGGTTTCCTTCTAGACAGTCCGGGCATTCTATCTTTGGGGTCTATAACCCACAAACTTTTGTCACCTAAAACAAAATTTGTATTGATTACAAAGTGTAAGAACATGTTGTAACTTTAATTTATCCAAAAACATAATACACGCCCGAATCCAGAAAAGTAGGCAGAGACCACAGATCTCTATTTAGCTCGGTCCAATTATCAATTTGTTAAAATTACTAAAGGACAAAAACATTTAAAAACCCAAGGTACAACTTACGGGACATATTTTTCTGTATTTCACGATGATTAAAATTCTCCCCGCCCCAGCTTTCATTGTAAAATTTCTCCATTTCTGCTCGTAAAGTAGACACGGAATATCGTCTTTTCTTACAAATTCTCTCTTTACCTTTCAGATTATCGAAATCGAGATCTTCGTATAGAATCGCTGGTACTTTTGTCGAACCAAATTTCGTTGCATCGTTTTGGATTGTATCCACATGTTCTACATCTGGTTCCTTATGGAAACCGGTGACATTTGCCATGACAATGTTCTCGTCAATTATAGTTTCATCTACTGTATCAGTTAAGTCTATTGTTGATTGACATTGTTCTACCGTTTCATCTTCCCGTGGGATAACCTCCACTGGATGTTCTTCCGTATGATTTTCTGAACTAACATTGTCATCTGACAATGTACAGATATTTTCTTCTGCAGGTTTTTCATTTACTTTCACGGGACTCGTCTTCTCAGATAGGTTTGAATCTGATTCGTAAACATCAGCGTGGGAAAAACTTCTATCTATGAAGGCGTAAGATGTGTTAGTTTTCTCAACTCCGTTACAAGATTGATTGCTGTCTGAATCGTATACATCCGCATTTGGAATACTCTTCTCTGATACTGAATAGTTTTTAGTTTTTTGTCTTTTATTCTTAGCTTTACTTTTTGGTGTTGCAAAGTATTCACCTTCTTTAGCTACAGGTGTAGCCGGGCTCGGTGTGTTGGTTATAGGTGTAGATGTTGTGGTATCCTTGTTTTTCTTCTTTTTTTTTCTTTTAGGGGGAGAGCTTTGGTCTATTATATCAGAGCCATGGAGACTAAAGTCAAAGCTTTGCTTGTTTGGATGTTTGGAGGATATGTTGAGTGCAATGCAATCGCTGCGGATGAACTCATCAGAAACTGATGACACAATGGATGGAACAGGACTCGCTGAAACATCTCTATCATTCCTATTTTTTTTATCAGGTGTTGCTTTACCATTTTTCTCATTGACTTTAGTAGTGTTTGAAACTTCTGAAATTTCATCTTCATCTGAACTCTCAATAGTAATGGTTGGTTTTGGTGGTAATTTAACCTCGATAACTTCATCCTCATCGCTTGATTGCAGGTCCACAATATTCATGGGTTCATCGTTTTCTATTATCTCTATGCTTTTCTTTACGTATTGCGGTACAGGAGATTGAAATATTGATAAATCGGCAGCTAACGGACTCACGTTACATTTTTCCCCCTTAGATTTTATATTTTCCGGTGTAAGTGGTTCATTTGTGGAGAGATTGGATTGTTTTGCTCGGTTAACCTTTTGTAACGTGTGATCATCGTTCGTGTGCCAATACCGACGCATGTTAGTTTGGGGCCGCTTGACCACGAAGTTATCATCCTTAAGGTTAGTGGTCAAATTGGCCGTCTCATTACCTTTATATCGCATAGAATAAAATCGTTCCTTTAGCTCATTCTCATTAAGATCCTGAAAGTGAAAACGATTGCAAAATCATCACGCATTGTTGTGTCATAACATAAATATGGTAACCTCAGTACTTACCTCCTCCATATTTCAGCGGTGAATTTGGATAAAACAAAATACCACACGAAATTAACATAATCGAAAATTGTAGTTGAACAATTACGAAATTGTTGAAAGCATTATTTAATAACTAAAACAGAATTTGTATTTATTATGGACACGTCTGACACTCCATAGCGAATCGAGTCTTTAGAACTAAAAAAAAAATGAAACCATAGATTAAAAATAACACAAATGACATCTAGTTCACAGATTATATTCAGATTATTAAAGACGAAATAGTGTAAAAACAGAATCTTATATTTTAAAAGTCTCACTTCACTCACTCATAGACGAGAGTCTATGAGTGAGAACTCATTAGGGGTATTTCTTATAAGATTTAAAATGCATGGCCACTCATGATTAGCTTTATTAGCGCATGCCTACACAGGTGATGGTTGTCTTGTAGAAAATGTATAGGAAGGTTGCGGCTTCCACTGAATTATGCTCATGTGTGAATAGTTTAAAATGTAATCATAATCAATACTCTCTATAGTAATATTCATTGGCCATACTTTTCATTGAAATTCAATTAGATTAGATTGTGGCCATAGTATTTCCCTTCGTGAACAGTTAGCAGTTTTTTTTTTTTTGATAATTATCTTCTCCTTTTACATTACATGTATAAGCTTGTACCTATTCATATTATGTCGTACATGACACTAGGCCTTTTGGGTAGGTAAAAAAAACATATTTTTCTTGTTTTCATATTAAGTGTATTTAGTAATACTACAATAAAAAAACTTACACATCATCTTAATTTATTATCTTACTTTAAAAAATATCTTAAAACGGGTAAATTATCACATGTGATTGAGCAGTCTCACGATATAATTTTGAGCCACCTTCCAGCATACTCGCTGAGCTTCTGAACCGTATTTCTGTAATGAAGTTAATATTAGTTCAACACTGTTATATTCCACGGTTATCCACAATACATTTTATTTTATTAATACAATTCGCTCGCTCATTACATCATCCTTACATGATATTCTTATTCTAGCTAATAAAGCTAAAGCATATTTGTTAATAGGAGACCAAACTTTTGAAATTCAAAACTAATATGACGGATAAAGTTAACCTGATAGAGAATGTTGTTATTGATTGTGTGCTGGCGCAAGGTAATAGCGAGGCGACAATTCGTTCCGCAGTCACTTCAAAGTCCTCACATCGCTCCGTCCAGATTGGCTGACAGTGTCGACTGATGGTCAAAAAAATTATATTTAGAAAAATAATTTATTTCATTTTCAGTAAATAAAAACTATGTAATTACATTTAAAAAACAACGGAAATATGAATATTTATGAAGGATAATAAAAAAATAAGTGAACCTTCTTGCAACATATTGCAAGCTGGCCTTGAGCACTGTGTCGTAGGCGCTCGTCGCGTCTGAAAAGGCTCCGCTCGCTGCGCCCGCGCATGCCCACAACACGTAGCCGCCCGTGCGTACCAGCGGTGACAGGCTCTCTAATAGCTAAACATATGAAGAATAAAAACTGAACATCTTAAAACCTACAGAATTGTACTAGTTAGAAATATTGCGCTGATGCCTCTGTTTAATTAAGCTCGTGTTTTATTTTGCTCGAAATAAATTAGACTTTTTAATCTTTTTAGTGACATATCAAGAGTCTTATAACCTTCCAAGATATACGAATGTACTGTGCATGTTCTCACCTTTACATTATAATATACATCCTCTGTAACTGTTTGTGTGAGACCATCCAAGCCACTTTCTTTCATTTCCGCTCCTATCACCACTAACGCGTCCGCTTTGCCGGACATCGCATCGCTTGTCGCTGCGCTCATCACTGTGCTCACGGCACAGCCGCGTGCCGTCAACCGCTTGGTTATTTCTTGTCCTAATGTGGTCGTGTTATTTGTTATCTGAAAAAAATCTTGTTTCACTAAAGTTTTCTATACCTAGGAAGTAATTTATGGGAGAAAAGTTATTGGGCGCCAAAATCAGCGAATAACTTTCTCATAAGCTTGTCAACCTCCTTCCCTCAAAACATTGTAAAAAGCTGCGGCGTAAAAAAATCGTCCAGGGCGATAGTGGCCGTGGAATCCAAATGCTTGTACTTACTAGAACATTTTTAATAGGTATCCGCCGTCGGGCCGCTACTTTCGAGAGAGCCGTGTACGCCAGCATTGCGGAGGTGATCAGTAGCAGCGAACCTCCCTCGAGGGTTGCCAGCAGCCGCCACGCCAGCGCCGCACCGCCCTCTACCACCTCCGTCATCTGCAAAACGCCTGTCCATTATCTATACTAATATTATAAAGAGGAAATATTTCTATTTTTTTTAAAGGGGGCATAGGTCGAGTACACCTAGTGGCATATTTGTATGTCACAAATTCAAAAACTACTGGACCGATTTCAATCATTCATTACCACTAAATAACATAGGCTATATTTATTACCGGATCTTTTTAATTCCCTACAAACGAAGTCGAGTAAAAGCTGGTATTATAAGTATTAATATAACTGTGTTAGACTTTGGTAAAAATATTTTATAGATATTCGTAAAATGGAAAGTTATTAGACTAGACAGAGGTTATGAAAGTTTAGTTTATTTCTTGCTACACCTTGTTAATGTTTGGTAATCTAGATATGAATAATATATAAATGTTTTTCGCTTTCAAGACAACTTAAAACTTTACCTAGTTCACACACATATATAAATTCAATAATGTATGTACGCACCCTAATTTTGCAATGTTATTGTTAAAACATCATTTTGTTGTTGCTATATTTGTAATATGATGATTATTGTCTCTGCCAAAGCTGTCAGTGTGATTTATGTACGTGATGTCACTGCAAATAGTCAAAAACTCATCGATCAAATCGAGTTGCAAAAGCTGTTTTCTGTAGAATACGGTGGCGAAGTTATAGTACCATAAATATTTTTTTTTTGTTTTTCATACATTAAACCAAATAATATGTACAGTTATGAGTGTTAAAAACAGTAGAAACTCTTGTACTTGACATATTTTGACAATTGTAATTTAAATTTTATCAGTACTAAAGTGTCGCAAACATTTTCGCTGAAACATATTCATGTGTTAATCTTTTTGACCGCATACCTTGACCATAGATAAACAATGCAGATAAAAAAACTAACAACTTCATATAAACGGTGGAGTTGCAGGAGCAGTTTCACTACTGATTATGTAAAAAAAAAACAGTTGTACACTTAAATATATACTAATATTATAAAGAGGAAAGATTTGTATTTTTGTAGGTATTGAAATAACTCAAAAACTACTGGGCCGATTTTAAAAATTCTGTTACCGTTAGAAAGGTAATTTATCCGTGAGTAACACAGGCTATATTTTTTTATTTCACGCGGGCGAAGTCGCAAGACAGCTAGTACGTAATATATCAAATATCGATATCTTTAAAGTTGCATTACTAAAACTGTAGAAAATCTTTTTATATAAATCCACGAATTTTATAATAAAATGTAAATTTTTGCAACAACCAGTTTAGAGGAGATGCAGATTCTTACATTTTAATTAACTACGGTCTTAAATTTATAAAGTTGCAGACTGCAGCTGCAGGAGATTGCATAAAAAATTGGGCAATATTTCTTTAGCTAGAAACAAGCACAGACATTATGCAATCTTCGTATAACCTATCATATCTGTAGATATTTTTTTGGAGGGAAGTATACATTTCAATTTAAAATTTGGTATGGAATGGGGAAACGTTGAAATAAAATTCAAGCGACGTTAAAATATTGTATTATATCATACTAGCTTTCGTCCGTGACTCTGTACGCGTGGAATTAAAAAAGAAACAAATGTAAATAGCATATGTGTTCTTCCAGACTATGTCCTACATCTATGACAAACATCGAAATCCATTCAGCCGTTTAGGCTACAAACTCTAACACACATCCATCCATCCAAACTTTCGTACTTATAATATTAGTAAAATATTATCAAATTGCTATCAAATAGTTACTAGTGATATAAATGTTTAAAAAAACTAAAATGTGACAAAAAAATTTCCGATACCGGGAATCGAACCCGAGCCTCCTGGGTGAGAGCCAGGTATCCTAGCCACTAGACCATATCGGATATGTTTTTTGAGATACAATAACAACATTACAATCATACCAATAATTGCGAAAGTTTGGATGGACGAATATTTGTTATATCGTTCCTCATTAACGGCATTACTATCCCGATGAAGTTTTTTTTCAATTCCGCGTGGACAAAGTCGCGAGCAAAAAGCAAGTTATGATATAAAGCACAGATAATATACTAGTAGATATAAAGTGATAAAATCATCGCGTAATAAAATTCAGTTAACAAGATAAAGTTGTTTTCCAAACATTTATCATTATTGGTTTGGTTCAGCAATACATCACGCAATCAAAGTAAAAAATTGTTGAATAGACATAAACCTTACCAATAGCTTCTATTGTGTTCTTACAGGTATTTAACAATAGCGCACCTAAAGACCTTCGTTTAAACAAACAAAAAAGGAGTAGCTGTCGTTGATACGTACACCATAAGCTAACACAGGGGTGGCGAACCTATGGCAGGGCTACGACATTTTGTCACTGATTACAGTCATTATACACTACGAGAAAAGTATGAAGAAACTTAAAAAAAATATTTAAAAAGATTTATTTATAAAGCTACAAATTTGTTTTGACAAAATAGTGGTCGAGAGCCTGGTTTCTACACTAGGCTCTAGGCCCGTCTTGTAGAAGCCATGGTTCTTCCGTCTTAGTGCTAGTTATTTAGGACATACAGTAATATAATCTAAACTAGTTTACAATAAAAATATAAGTTGTTTGTGAATTCAAATGTGACTTAGTGTATGCTTGTATGAAAGTGTGCGCGTGTGCGCGTGTGCGCGTAACTATTCATGAGGACTGTACATGTCATAACTGTGCTACGGAACGTATCTAATAATCCCTATGACAAAATTATTTGATAGCACATCTAAGACCGCATTATTCATTTTTTTAGAACGGCACGTTTTCGTAAATGTTCGTCACCCCTGGCATAGCGGTTACATTGCTTGGATTTTGGTTCAATTTGTCAATTCTTAAATTATATTGTACTATATTTAGTAAGAATTAAAACTTTTTAAATAATCTTAAATTGAACATAACAGCGTAAGTCTGCGTACTAAATATTCTAGTAAAAACATTTTCTTTGTCACTACGTATGTTGTTGGTTTGACTTAAGCCTTAGAACCTCTCTTAACTTATCATACTAATATTATAAATGCGAAAGTTTAGATGGATGGATGGATGTTTGTTAGAGGTAGCCTAAACGGCTGTACGGATTTTGATGAAATTTGGTATAGATGTAGAGGACAATCTGGAAGAACACAGGCTACTCACTTTTGTTTTTTTTAATTCCACGCGGAGTGAATCGCGGGCGTAAGCTAGTTTAACAATAAATAGAATTCAATAAGCGTGATCGTTACGGTACGCAACAGAAAGTAAACAAGACCTTAGAATGTCGATAAACTTTTGTATTCTTTTTTTGTAGTACCTTCAAGTGATTTCAAATTAATATTAGTGATTGAAGTATATATTCTTATTACCTTGAAAGTTTAGTAGTTGAAATGCCGTCAATGTATCAGGTTAAATTATTAATAATGTATCTAGACGAATAAATTAAAATAACATTTCATTTATTCATGTAAAGGTCATAGTTTTAAACCTTGGATCGCTGTATTAACTAATAACGCAAAAAATAAAACACCTGACCTGACCACGATTAAACATTAGTTAATTAAAAAAAACCTTAAAGTAATAAAAAAAATAAATGTAATAAAATGTATCATAACCTCTAAGTTATATTTCATGTTGATTTTCCTTTATTTCTTGGGTGACGATATTTTTTGAATATTTAAATCACCTTTCCTCTCCTTGAACGTAACAATATTTACAAACGTAATATTCCAAGAAACGATAAAAAAAATTATGTTTTAAAAGATACGCATGTGTTAAAAGTTGTATTTGCACGGTCTATATTATGTTTACTTTTGTTTCAATGTAAAAAAAAAATAGTCACAAAAATCTTACTAATATAATAAATGCGAAAGTTTACATGGATGGATGTTTGTTAGAGTTTGTAGCCTAAACGGCTCAACGGGTCTCGATGAAATTTGGCATAGATGTAGAGGATAGTTTGGGAGAACACAGGCCACTTAATTTTGTTTTTTCAATTCCACGCGGACGGAGTCGCGGGCAAAAACTAGTGTTTTATATTGATTTCTTTGTAATAACTTAAAATTGTTATTAGATAATTGCTACCATAAACACAATCCGATATGGTCTAGTGGCTAGGATACCTGGCTCTCACCCAGGAGGCTCGGGTTCGATTCCCGGTATCGGAAGAATTTTTTAACATTTTTCTAATTTATTAAAAATAAAAATAAAAATTGTTGTCTATATATTTTTATTGGTAATAGTTATATTTATGTTATATAATGCGAATGGACTTTAATGAGACCAACCCTTTAAGGTTTTATCAGAAATCTGGTCAGCTTTCTAAACCAGTATAGTAATACTTGTACTAAGAAATAAGTTTACTTCCTAGAATGTACTATTTATATTGTTACAACATTGGCGTGGTCTAGAAATTCTAAATTTATTGGCATTTACTAATCTTACTAAGATTATTAAATACCGATAAAAGAAGCATTAACTAAAAAAGTTAATAAACAGAAATTACACAAATCTGGACAATCATACTTCATACTAATACTATAAATTCAAAAGTTTAGATGGATGGATGGATGTTTGTTAGAGTTTGTAGCCTAAACGGCTGAACGGATTTCGATGAAATTTGGTATAGATATACAGGATAGTCTGGAACTGGAAGAACACATAGGCTACTCACTTTTAATTGTTTTTTAATTGCATGCGGACGGAGTCGCGGGCGAAAGCTAGTATTGTATACAATTAAATCTAAGCTCATGTCAATTTATCGTAATCTAAAAAAAATTGACAAAAAGTCTTAAACCACGAAATTTTTAATAAATCACT
>LD689013.1:520373-533758 GCA_003118335.3 Papilio memnon
AAGAAAATACTACTAATTAAATACACTAAATACAACAAACAAATATCACAATGTTAAGTACTATATACAAATTAATATAAATTATTAAACGCTACAAATCTAAAAATACACACATATCTAAAATCTACAAATTATTGTTTTTTTCACCTTGTCACTAGAATTATTTTACACTTCCAAAATGTCTATATTCTCTGTTGAGATATGTAAATAAACTGGCAACACTGAATGTCATAGACAACCATTATTATAATCTATGTATTTAATTATGGAAGGATGGTTTTTTTTAAGATTAGACCTTTTTATTTAAAAAGGCATAATTATAAAAAAATAACGTCCCTAAGAACATGGGTGTTTTTAAATTTTTAAGTTAATCCTTCACAATCTCAAATTCATAGATAATTTAGTTAGAATATTTTAATTAAATTCATAATATTTTTCTTTTTCAACCAATGAAGTTGTAATTCATTAGTACCACAATTTGGGTTGTAAATCTAAAAGTTTCGAATTGGTTGCCAAAATATTTACAAGACCTTGCAACACAGTCGAAAGTTGTCCAGCATAAGTTGGTCTCGACTAGAGTTTGGTGTGCTTCACAGTGTCGGTCCAGTAGTTCTGGATGGTCATCGCCTCCAAAGAGTTGAGGAAGGAATCGTTGTCAAGACTGTACATCTCCTCAGAGTTGTCCTGAAATTGAAAACATTCCCACGTTAAATACGGAAACCAACTATACCATTTAACTTAAGTATTCTTATGGTAAGTTTCCCAGTCACATTTAACCATACGTAAGTGTTTTTGGTTCGATAACTCATGGAGACGAGTTTTCGAACTCCTTAACTAGAGTTTTACTCCATTGAAATTTAGGTTAACCTAATACTAATGACCCACTAAATAACAATAAAATAAATGGAAAGTACAGAAACCCAGCATTAGCCTGTAAAATTAGTAAACCATTTTAACAAATCTCTGAAAATGTGAAAGTGACATAGCGTCATTTATGATTTGAGAAATTATCAGTTTTTTCGACATTTTGACTCAACACATTGATTAGTCCCTAGTGCTTACCCTAATGGTGCTGTCGTCCAGGTACCCACTGGAGTCAGGATTGGAACACTTATCGTTGAGGGTCTGCGGCTTGTTGAGGTACCGGCGTCGGTACAACACGAAGCCTGTGCTACCCGCGAGCGCTGTCAACACCAGCGCAGCAAACGATATACCGGCGATCGCGCCAGTATCCATCCTGTTCCCCTGCTCTATTATTTGTCTAGAAGATTCTATGATCGGCGGCATTTTTGTCTGCAGTAATGTCGTTTCTAAAGAAAGCGGCTTCTCCGTCACGATCCTGCTCTCCGAAATCCCTTCGAGATTCGTGTCGTCCCTTACTGAGTCGGGCGTCAGATTTCGCTTTCTTGAACTGAACGTTGCGTTCTGCGGATCTGTTAGCGGGTCTATTAATGTGAGGAGCGTTGTATTCTTTGTTGTATTTTGTAGTCCGATGGTTGCATTGGTGATGTCAGTCGTGTTGATTTTTGTCCACTTGACTGGCGATACTTGGGCGGTGGTGTCAAGTTGTGTGGGTTCGGTGGTGTTGATGGTGGGAGGTGTGGTTGTTGGTGTAGTATCGGTGGTGTTTGTGTTGGTGGTTGTAGGTGGTGTATATGGGAGGGGGAGGGGCGCGGCCTTGGTGAAGTACATGGCGCGCGGCTGGCGTTCCACGTGAGGTTGCACCGTCTCAGTCTCCTCGGCAACCGTCGGCGCAGGCTGAAGCTCCCCAGATTGTGGCGCACCGACCGCTAGTCTGCTGCTTGCTGAAATTGATACAGAACCCTTTGTTAATCTTACATAAAATTCAAATAAATTACCTCTGAATTATACCACACATTGAGTAAAAAAATCACAATTCCTTTTGCGTAATTTTCATTTAAATTCTATAGTATAAGGTTATAAAAACCTGGGGATAGGGCTTCAAAAGCCTTTGTTACCCGTATCGTAATAAAACGTCTCTGGTATTCAGAGATATTCAAACATTCTGCGAAAATGGAATAAATAAAAGGATATTTCATGAAAAGCCGCGTCATTATCATAAATATGAGAGGCCAGACAATATTCCTATCTCACACCGAGCTGAACAATGGCGGCCAAACATAAACGTATCATAAAACCATACTCTATGCTAATACATGTATAGTTATAGTACAGAAGTAGGAGAAAATGTCAAAGAATTTTAGTATTGGTGTCTAGAAATATAGTCTCTAAAAATACGGCTACAAATCCTTACCTAAAAGTCAGAGAAATATAAAACAGTCTTTACGTAATACTAAACTAGACTTTTGGGTTATTTTTTCCGAATACTTCAAGGTTAGCGTCCAATTTCATTGACTCCCAGATCTAGTATTGCTAAATTCTTGGTATAAAGATTATTCTGATATCTACGCCACAAACATACATTCTAAATGCAAGATTCGATAATTAAAAAGGTAAGCAAAATGGTAGGTACCTCAACACGTGATTATTTTTGCTATCAAGTAACATTTTGCAAACATTATTGCGTTCCAGTTTGAAAGGCGAATAGCCTAATCATTGGGTTTGCAAGAAACACCATCTAGTCATCTAGTCCGTACTTTAACGGAAACTGCGCAATATTTGTTTCATTAAAACTTGTTTGAACAATTCAAAATATATAGATATAAACCATTTACAAAACCAAATTAAAAAAACAACTTTTGCATGTTTTACAATACCACAGTGGAAATCAACAGTTAATCCATATTAACAACGTAGAAGCCGGTCAATTAAGTTCTCACATGAATTGTCCCTAGGTAACCTGATTGTGAGAGTGCGTGGTCGGGGTACGTAATGCGCTTAGTTGGTACCGAGTGGTAAGCTGATCCGAATACTAGAACATTTTATTTTAGGTTCAGGGTAAATCCATGTAGCCCTGTAATGCATTTTGTTTAACAGGTTGTGGTCTTGTTTTATTTTAAGTTATACACTGACCTCTATAAAGATCTATGGAGTTCTTAATAGTTAACAACTAGCTTTCGCCCGCGACTCCGTCCGCGAGGAATTAAAAAAAAAACAAATGTTAGTAGCCTATGTGTTCTTCCAGACTATCCTCTACATCTATACCAAATTTCATCGAAATCCGTTCAGCCGTTTAGGCTACAACTACTAACAAACATCCATCCATCTAAACTTTCGCATTTATAATATTATAGTATGGTTAGTAAGGTTATTACTTTAACTGCCGAATTCTGTTCACATTTCTTGTATTAGAAGTTGAACAACATTTTTTTTCCAGTCACAAGGAGCTAAGGCAGGTTGACAGAAAACCCCATATATTTCATCCGCCTCGCTCGTTCCACAAAAAGAGATATATTACGAAGTCGATCGAGAAAACTCTGATATAAAATGGAACAGGGTTACATAAGTGTCGCGAATGAGCATAACCAGTAAACGTGATAATACGCTAGGTACAGTCGCAAACACTGGTCGTATGCATTTTTATTGACACCACAAAAAATATGGGAAATTTATAAGAGAAAGAACATTGCTTCTTGCAGGGAATTTATTGCAATAAATGGCAAATATAATTAAATCTTAGAACTTCGACTCTTAAGTTTGACGTCAGTTTATTTAAGCAGGAATATTGCTACTGGATTTTACAGCCTGAAGTGTAAACTACATCTGGGTTTTGTATTTTATCAAACACTAATAAAAATAACGTATATTTGCACTTGAGTGTACGTGTTAATATTGGGGTTGCAACGCTATTGTTTGAGTTTGAATAGCGTATTGACCTGTTCACAGCTTCGCAATGGGGGCGTCGAGTGTACGGCCGCTTCAGATTGATATCGCCTCTGACCGCTTTGGAAATTATGCAATGCATTTTGTATACCGTCGAAAATTAACATTATATATCTTTTGTGGTATTCAATATATGGGGAATATATAACCGATTTGAAAATCTCATTATCTCATTAGATAAAAAATAGCAACGCAAGCAATAATTTTCTATGAACGTAATAAAACGACTGCTTGTTAACATACATTTCCATGCGATAGTAAACAATCCATATTCTCTATCCATATCTTGGATTTTAGTTCAGGATACATCAGGTCTCTAATCTAACATCAAAAATTACAAACTATGTACACTGCTTGACTTTGCCCTGCGTGTGGAAACCCCTCATTTTGTATACGTAGACACCCCTTTTGTGCTGAAGCCGTATAAGTATAATCCGGTTAAGAAGCCTGTCACATTAATAGCGACGTTTGGTTAAGATCAAGTCAAGGGTAATTTCATTAGCAGGGTACACGCAACCCAACACACATAACAATTTACGATGTTTATGCGAATGTTTCGGTAGAGCAAATATGCGATTAAAGCTTTATTGTTTGGAAAGTTAAAAACTATAAACAAACAGTTTTGACGTCAAAAACGATGTATAACGAATCTCGTTTTATCGATGTGCGATAACATTATAAACGAAAATTCTCCGGAATAGGAATGCATGAAATATTAAAAACAACATCGTAGCTGCAAAAGAAAAATATATTTTGGCTTAAATATTCCAAATATTCTTAAGTGGACTTTAAACTTCGGTTTCTTGCAGCAGATTTATGCAAAATACGAGACGTCTCGAAACTTCAGATATGGCGGGTAACGCCTTTTGCAGACAGTATGCAAATAAGGTTTAAGTGATACGCGTAAATCAAGAAAAACCGTCTCAAGTATTTCCATCACTTTTATTCTATTTGAGAATAACAGAGACAGAAACATAATTTTCGGCAGTGGATCATTAAGAGCGCGCGCACACCTTTGACTAAACTATCACACAACTGTGTAGTCGCGCTTTGATTCTTATATGGAGGTGCGCACACTACTCGATTTTTAGTTGTGCATCTAAACCGTTAAATGGGCTACGAAACAATTGACAATCGCACAACAGTTGAGTGACAGTTTAGTCAAATGTGTGCGCCCGCTCTTAGACAATACTTAACAATTCTCTTTCATTATTTTTGTCCTTTGACTTGATAGCGCTTCAATATCGGGCTCCACTCGTTGGGAGGATAATCTATGCTAATACGGAAGGCACATGTCAAAGAATACGTGACGTCATAAATAAGAAATAGGTTAACATAAAAAGGCTTCACTTCCTCTTTCGTGAATGTATTTATATTTGGTATTTCATTCCTTTTTGGTGTAGTTAAGTTGATACTTGTTTTGTATTATTTACTGTTGGCATGGAAATTGCTTTAAAAAACCGTTTAATCGCATACAAGTGCAGAGTCGTTCTATTTTAGAGTTCCGGTGCGGTTACCTTCCTGTGCCCTTTTTTAGATTAATCGATAACTCACTTCCTATAACAATTAAAACGTTAAACATAGCCCTATTTAGTTTGCATATGACAATTTTAGATACCGTTAAGTGAAGTTGAAGGACATCGTAGTAATGGCTAAATACACAATTTATAACTGTTATGAGATATTAGTGATTATAAGTTTTATCTGGACAAAGTCAAAAACGTTACGAAAACTAGGGTTGTCAAATGATTAAAGTTTAAAAACATTTAAAAATAGCAAAACAGCAGCAGGTATTATTTTAAACTATTCTTTTGTTTATGTAGTATTCATAATAGACACTAAGTCGGATTTTAAATCAGATATGTGAATTTCACATTTACATGAAATAATAGCACAAAACCTTCACCATAGGCCTTATGATGTGATCTTAAACTGAACAATCTTATCGAATATATTGTTTTTATATTCCCATCAAAAGACAATGTACGAAGAATGGACAATTATATGAACATGTATGACGCGATTGACCACGAAACGAAGTCATTGTTTACATTAGGTGCTTACGTGTAATTAAAAAAAAAGATAAAAATCCATAAAGGTCACGTATATACCTAGATGTCGGAATAACAATAGTCAAATAGCCCCTATATTGTAAACCAGTCTCGTTAATGGGAATCACACTTCTAAAAAGCTATTCATAAAGTTTTCGCGTAGTGGCGGATTTACTTGAGGATTCGAATAGCTATACATTAAAACGGGAAAAAAGATTAGGACTTATTAATGATATATTAATAAAAATTAAGAAATGATTACATACCTATTAAAGACAGCAACACCGTCACCCAGAACCAGTGCATCCACCAGTGCAGCGTCATGACGGCGTCGTCGCAAGGTCTGTTGCGCCCGCGCTGAAAACCAACAAAGAACACCAGCTTGAAACAATTACAGGTGTTGAAGTGTAAACTGACATAACTACAGAACTAAAAGAATATTTAAACAAACGTTAGTGTCTGTAAATGAAGCCATTCTTATGACGCCTACGAGGGGACTCATTAGGGAGACATAGTTTTAAGATCAAACGATAAAACTGAGGAAAGAAAAGAAATGTCGACACATTCTGTTTTAAGGTCAAAGTACTTGAGAACGTTTTGCTGACTGCAACAATAGCACAGGGCTTATTAAGTAACATTGTTAGCGACACTGAATGACACTTAAGTGTCAAGTTACAAAAAGAAAAACGTAGCGAATTTTTAAGACATCTATCTAAGACACTAATATATGAGAAATAATTTATATCTGCTGATTATTTTGTCAGTTACTGGATAGACAAAATCTATAGATAGCTATACTTAATTTTTTTTAATCATGGTTCATATTGACGTTATAAAGTAAACTCTTTGAAGATGAAAATAAGGTTTTTAATTGTTTTTTCGGCAATGAAATTTGCAGCAATAATGATTATATGAAATTGTTTTGATGTGCCATGAAATCAATATAGAGATGACGTGCTATGTACTAAAGCGATATTGGTTAAAGATAATAATTGTAATAAAACACGATAACGTTTCTGATGAAGACTTTACCTTCCGTATTTCGTACGTGCAGAAAACAAAACTGTCTCAAAAAGATTACAACAGAAATATTAATTTAACATTATTCAACACGATTTTTTTTTAAAATGTCGCCAGGCGATTCGGCTGGACGTGTTAATATCACGAAATTCAAATATATTTAACATATAACATAAAACATTTTCTGAAATATTTGTCAGTGTGATAATTTCAAGATGATAAATTTATATCTGATCGCCAACGACTCCGTCCGCGTGGAGTTAAAAAAAAACAAAGTTAGTAGCCTAACTTCCAAACTAACCTCTACGTCTATGCCAAATTTCATCGAGTTCCGGTTATCCGTTTAGGCTACAAACTCTAACAAACATCCATCCATCTAAACTTTCGCATTTATAATATTAGTAAGATTAAGACATTAATCTGGCTATTAAAAAACATAAATAAATCTATATTCAATTAATACTAACGCTGCTCGTCTAGAGGATTAGACGTAAGATTGGCGTTCATTTATCGAAGCAGACGGCTGTATATTGCTCAGGAAACAAAATTAGCATCTCCTAGTTTTAATTAAGTTTCACCCGGGAACAAAGATTAATTATTCAGATCACAAACTCCGATCGGGTGTTTAAATAACGACACAATTAATGGGCGGTTTCTGAACTACTTTTAACCATTCGAGTGATTATGGTTCGATATATTCATAAAATAAGGTTCCAAACTATATAACCAGAGTTTTGCTCCGTTGAAATTTATGTCAACCTAACACTAACGGATCACTAGGTAATCTATATCTATACTAATATATAATAATAAAGCATAAACACACACTTCTTTGTTGCCTAAGATGTCAGCAATCACAGCATATTTTTGAATAATTCTTTTTTTTTAATAAAAAGCCCTATACTTACGCCAGGTTTTAGGCTATATATTTTCACGCTATTAAACTTAAGGGGTAAATAATTTGGATAAAAATTCTAATGTGGGAAAGAGGCCATAAGTTGCTGCCAACATCGGGAACCAAGATTGTCAATGTCAAAGACAGTTGTCAGTTGCAGTTGCATTTGATTTTTGACAATTGACAAATGTAAACAATAAAATAAAGTTTTTATAATTTCACGCGGATGAAGCCGCACGCGAACAGCTAGTGATAAAATAAATGGTAACTTCAGAAACACAGCATAAAGCAGTTAAAGTTCTAATAGTTATAATAACTAAATAATAAGTTCACTATTACTTATTACAAACTTTTGTAAAAAAATGTTTAACGATACAAACTTGTTAACATTTATGTGCAAGTGACATTATTTTTCTTAAAACAACTATTATTTTTAAAAAGTTACTACTGCGTTTTATTTGAAAGGTTACTTGTGCTTACAAAGGCAAAGTGGTTGCTTGATAATTAATTTGCACAAATAATAACAGCATCCTGTTTCATTTAACTCTATCAATTCAATCAATTGTTTTTTACCCACATTTTATGAGATCCTTGGCCAACAATAAAAAAAAACAATTTATTCGAACTCCTGAATAACTAGAAAGTAAACCTTTGAGTAGGTTAAATATTGCGCAGATCTGTTAGAAAAAAACACAGTCAAGGTCTATGTTAAAAAATACTAGAAAAACGAAACCTCGTTAAAATGACAAAGGCTTTTTGCTGAAATAGCACGCAATTTGTCTTTTTTTATTATCCGTTAGGGAGCAATTACATTGTGCCGCAGAGCAAACTTTACAAACACAGTTCAAAGGATTAAAAAACACAGGCAGAATTCATATTTAACAAAAATGTAACCTTAACCTCCATTTGAAATTTAATCTCAAGCCTTAATAAAATTCAGGTTCGACAGAGATAATGATGACGTTACTCTCAAAAACCAAAGTTCTTGCTTTAATGATATAAAATCTATTAAAACACAACAAATAAGAAGAACGAAGGAACGATATAGCCAAATTAAGACAGTAATAACTTTAAACGTTAATTAGATCATGTAGATAAAAAAAAAACTTTGAACATATTTACGCGTTAACTATGTCCAAAACACGTCACGTAAGACGTAAGACATTTTGAACGAACATTTACAGTGTAAAGGTTTTAACGAGTATAATTATTAGAACGTAATTCTCTTTGATTTTAAAAATTATGTTCATACAGAGGAAAAGTCTATACAAGTTAATAATGTCCATTTACTTTGTGTAAAACTGTTCAATATTTCGAAACTACCAGTACATTTCCATTATATACAAGCTAAAAAGCCAATTTAAACCAGAATATTACATAAAAACAATACATTTGTAGCAATATTTTATTAATGTTTTAGTGGTAGTTTTCAGTAATTAAGTTAGATGGCAAATTTTGTCTTTCACTAAATCTCTCTAGACGCCTTCGCGATCGTTAAGCGGAGCCAAGTCATGTATCTTGGCTCCGGATAATTACAGGGGATGAGGGATGAATTAAGGAAAATTACTAGACGCGGCGCCTCGAGTTATGGCCTTCATTCTGTTTAATAAACTGTGTACGTAAAGTGTCGAGAACGTCATTTGCTGTTATATAGTTTAAGAAATAACACAACCTGTGATCCTTTGACATTAAGGAGGCAAATATGAACCAAATGACTCAGTTAAACTAAGTTCAGACAATTATACACGAGTGACATAGATTCAAACCCGCATACGAAAAACGTAAGAGAAGCGTTGCATTGATATGGCGCGTGCGCACTGTTTCACGGCAATTCGCACTATATCTCGGCCGTCGTCCATTTTTAATATCACTTCTAATAGCGTTATTATTGCTTTTGTAGTGAAAGTTACCGAGATGAAAGTAGTCTAGAGAATTGGTGAATTATACTAAGATCATCCGAGCATAGATTATGTCATACTAAAAACTAGATTTGTAATGAAACAAAATATTCAATGTGTCCTGTCTCTGAGATATGTAACTCAATATTTGAATAATGAACGAAATTCTATACATCAAGGAATACTCAGACATCTTTAGTTGAATAGAGAGGTCATTTCTCCTTGACTGGTAACCTTCAGACGATATTGGGTTCCCGGCGTCCTAACTGAAATTAATACTACGCAAACTATATATTTTAGTTAAACAGAGGCCGGAATACCCTTACATTAATAATGATTTTCGTTGCCTGTTCTATTGTTACCATTATCATAGTCTAAGACCCTGAATACGTATGAAATTGTTTACATTGTCAAAGGAATTTGGTGACCATTTTTATTAGTGTGACCTTGAAAACAAAAGAATAGGCTATTCAAATTTTGTATTCTATACAAGGGCTCAAACAATAAGTATTTGAAAACATAGTACAAAAGCATTTTGAATGCAATCTTGTCATAAGTAAACTAGACGTCTCTACGACTCGAAGTTTTCAAAACTTCGAGTTTCAATGGTAGGCGATGGGATTTGGTAGGAAGGTAGTTTTGACTCTGCATAATATCCACGTCTCGTAAGTTGTAAGAAGGCTTTACTAGCACCAATACTGCACCGAAGTTTCGAGTGGCTCTATTGGAAACTTCGGATTGAAATGCGCCTCTAGGTAACTTTAAAGTTGCGATAAATGTAAGAAATCAAATGTTTGTTAGAGTCTCCTCTCTACAAGTTAAACTATGGAAATTGGAACTAATTTATCTCTCGTCTTATCCATAGTTTCTACTGCAAAACCACCTATACCAAAACCTTTGTTATCTCAGTTTTTCTAGAGAGAATGAGCGAGAAGGTAATGTATATTGAAAACAAACAAATACAATAAGTTCCCAGTGTGATTAGCATCAATGACGCGCACCAAGCAGTAGCTGGTTTAAATCAGCATTACTGGCGCATAGCCAAGAGCCAATGAACTGCATCTTAACACAAAGTGAATGTGTCACACGTTACTTGTAGCTTATGGTGTGTTAGATAACCATAAATAATAAGCTCATACAAGCTAACACATTAAAATTGGGAGACTAGCAGATGTAGATTAAAGTATTGGAAAATTGCGGACACTAGCGATCATGTTAGTGATCCAGAAAGACAACTGCCTTTTTCAAATTCATAAAGAAAAATGAAAGTTTGTTCACTCACCGAAAACAATTCCAGTCAGGTATTCACTTGGTCATTAGCGATGATCAGCAGACATCACACCCTGAGAACAAATAAAATAATGCAATTTAGAAATTAACCAGAAAAAGGGCAACAGTTGAGTATAGATGTTCCTGCAACAAAACTTAATTAACCACTTTAACTTAAATACAAATCCACTAAAAGCATGAGTAAACATCCCAAACGAGCAGATAGGGCGTTCATTATCGAAGTCGGTGCTATACACCCTTGATTGGTTATCCGTGCCCCGACCTTGGAATTGGAAAGGCACAACTGTGAAATATTGATTTAGTTCGTATCGAGTTTGTCAATTACACCTGACCTAAGGTTTTGTATTGATTTAGTAACAATAAACAAAAACATTTTAAGACATCAACAACAAGGTGTATCCAATATGTAAACATGGCTTTATTAACTTCTTGTTATTAAAATCGAGCAGTAAATCGCGCGTGTAAAGACAATGAACCAAAACAAACACCGACCTACAGAGAAACCGGTCGGGCTTCCTGCAATCCTGTTATTTATTCACGATACGCTTTGCTAACGTGCCAACATCGTAGAGGTCAAAGTCACACGGAAATTTCGGTTATCTTCAACTTGTCAACGTGGCGACCTTAACTTGTATACATTGAAATAAATTTAGTTGTTTCCTTGCATCTTATTTAAAAGTAGTTCCCAACTATGAAATGAACTCTCAAATTTTAATATCAAATTCAATACAACAGATAGAATCTAAGAAAATCTTAAACGTTTAAATATACTTCTGTACCTTTACATTATAGTACGTAGATTGTGGTAATCGTTCTTTACTTAAGAACCGCGTGACTCAAAGTACATGACTAGCAGTCGACTGACAAAGGGTAATAGTTGCGCAACGAACAAGAACAAATAATAATTGTCTTTTATACAGCAGTTATAATAGAACGATTGTTCTTTGATCTAATAGCATCAACAAGATTATCAGTTAATCAACAATAAGTAAGGTCTTTAACAACTACATTATACGGTAGAAAGCGATTAGGGACCAATACCATCGGAGCTTGACTTCATCCTTCAGTGCAAGTGATATTTTGTTATAACTGTAGCGTTATACTGAATTCGAACATCCTGTTATATTTTGCACGTTACGTTGCAGATCAGGAAAAACCAATAGAATACGCATGATTCATTTGCGCTGCGAAAATGCAGATACAAAATTCTAAAACATTTTACACGCGCACTAACATTAATAAATACTGAAATACTCTAAAATCTTATCACTTTCTGAGCTCCAAATATACGATAAAATATTGTTTTTTTTATACAATGAGGCGGCAAACGAGGAAGCGGCCACCTGAATCCGCCGAAATGGCGAAGCGACCGCTGCCGATAGACATCCGCAATGGCAGATGCGTTGCCTACCCTAAATCGACAGAGGAGGAGACGCACATAAAGAGGATATTTCCCCATCCTCTATCTCCTCCACCGTCAAATGCACTTTCCCATCCAATCCTTACCTTATAAGAAATGGATGGAAAGGGAAAGGGACTAAAGTTGGGCCTCCGGCACCACACCCATCAGACTAAACGCGGAATTGGTCCCACTTCACGCCTGTCTTCTGTATGGTCGTGGTATTACACCGGGCGAGCTGACCCATTCTTGATAAGATGTTAAAGCGGGCTCTACCACTGTTATATATTTGTTTATACAAAGTTACAAAGTACTTTTAGGTACAATATTGGTTACACATTTCGAAAAATACTCGTAACTTTTCAAGAGAAATTACTTCTTACGAAATTGCGTTCAGGCAATTTCATTTAGTTTGAACCGACAGAGGAAATTGTTTGAGTGGAAATAGTATACGCACATCGATTTTCTTACCCCTAAAATTTACTCAAGATTTTATTGAACTGATTTTTTTGTAAAAAGGAAAGACGGAAACTAAAAAATGGTACAAAGATACAATCCATTTCGAAAAGCACATAAATCTAGCAAGAAGATCTTAGAAGTCGGTTCTAATGACAGCTAAAGACAGAAGAGAGACTTTCAGAAGATGTGATTTCTCAAAATCTATCTACATTTATGAAGGGGGAAAATAGTACTAATTATTATCACTGTAAATATGCGAATAAAGAAATTTGATGCCTTTAATACTTAAGTCATTAAACTTAAAATATACAGAGCTATCGCACAAAACTTCAAACCTAAAGATAGGTCTAGAACATTAACATTGAAAGACATTTACAATTACCGGAGGTGATTAACATCCTAATTAGTGTTCTTGTGGCGAGCAAAGAGTTACAAACGTTTCATTTCCACCGGCTGACCTCGAGGGCTTGCGAAAACACGATAAGCAAAGCAGTCCCCTCACGCCGACTGTGGAATACAAAACTAAAAATAAAATAAAATACCATTTAATCCTTATCAACACTACAATG
>LD689013.1:533781-550810 GCA_003118335.3 Papilio memnon
GCTCAGCTTTAAATGCTGGAAGCTTCTAGTTGAAGTGCCCAGCGCTGATCTTCCGCGAGAACCCTTGATCATTCACACGTCATTAGTAGCGGTGGTACTACTACTGGTGGTACTAGGTAACATTTTAATCAAGCTTACTAAATACGCATAATGTAAAACCCTGTTTCCGACGAAAAGAGTTACATCTCTTAAAACCCTTGAGAGAATTAGGATAACAAAAAATAATTTTCTAACTGGTTTAATATCTAAGGGTTCAGTTTATCAGCGGTGTACACGTAAAATAAACAGTCGTTCATTACGGGCATCATTAAGGCCTGTGTACACACGAGTGCCACGAGCACAGAGCTATGAATCATGGTAAGGGTGAGGCAATCAATTTCACGCTAAGAACAACGCGTCATGTTTGAAACTGACACTCTAAGAGACTTCACGGCGAGACAGTACAATTATAGAAATATCTGATAGTACTTCCCGGTTCAAGTTTGATTTTTACTTGAATGAGAAGTGGGTTGCTGTTCTCGAGTACTACGCAGATATCTGTGTAACGATGTACACGAATAATTAAGATAATAAACTAAATCATCGACTAAAAGGCGAAAATAAGAACATTTCACAATAAATTGCATTTCTATAAAATAGATTGTTCGAATCGTGAAGAATTATCGTCGGAGCCGCGGAACTGTACCATTCATATCCAACAAGAATGAGGAAAATTAAATTAAATTGAACATCTCAAATAGGTTTTCAAATTCGATTTTTATTCCGCTAACACACTTTGTAAGCACCACTAATCTATAAGTTAAGGGTTATCTATCTATTTCTTGTTTATGGCTCTCCCTCAGCGGATTGGGCCAGTGTCGAGTGTTTATAGTTATTGTACTAAGTTAAGGGTTTGGACTGAACTATATGTGGTCGATAGTTCGAATATACCATTTTATTTGAAGTAAGCAATAATAATTTTATAATACTAGCTTTCGCCTACGACACCGACCGCGTGGAACTAAAAAAAAAGTATATAGTCTATATGTTCGTTCAGTCGTCGCCGACAAACTCTAACAAACATCCATCCCTATATCTAAACTTTCGCATTTATTATTTTAGTAAAATTACAGAAACTTCATTTTGCTGATACCTGTGAATAAACTGTGTGTAAATAGAATAAGGATGATTATAAAACATTTAACACAAACGTTTCTATACAAGAATTTGTTAGAAGTAACAAAGTATTGTCGGTCTTGCTTTTCTGCGGCTTTTTTTGGTGGGTTCTATTCCACTTAACATTCACAAGCGAGTAAATTGAAAAGCCTCGTTAAAACTCTGCTAATTTAAGAACTCAGAACTCTCATTACTTTTAATTAAAATATTTATAATCTTGTTCTTTTGAATGGGGAAAATCCTTTCAAACACGCCAAACTTTTCAAACCCGAGGAAAATTTATACAGTAAATATTTTCCTTAAAAGTATTAAAAAAGAAATACTTGCAAATTTGTACACGACGAATTAAATGCGACGGTTTATGTTAAAATAAAATCACGTATAATAAAATAATTAACTGAGAACTGTTTTGCTTTTTACTAATTAATTATACCAGGACAAAAATATCAATTAAATTTCCATTAGGGTAAACATGAGGAAATTTGCAAACATTACATTACTCGTCATATTGTAAACGCCAATCGGGATATCCGAAAACCTTCCTCAAGTGCCACCGCAATTAAATTTATGATTTAACTAGCATTTTCCAGCGATTTCGTCTGCGCAGAATTTAAAAAATGGTTAAAAACTAGAGATTATGTTTTATTTACGTGTCTTATTCAAATTCGTTGAACCGCTCAGGGAATACTTTCTAACATATATCAACACATTCGTATTTACATTGTTAGTAAGATCTACTTCATCATCTCCCCCACCTTATCCTACTCCCTTGGGTCGGCGCACCGGGTTTTCGTCCTCTAAATAACTCCGTCATCCGTCATCTCAGTCATCACTCCCTTCATGATCATGTCACCTTTCACGCAATCCATCCATCTCTTTCTAGGTCTACCTCTATCGGTGTACCTCCACATTCATAACTAACGTCCTTCTTGCTAAATGCGATTCATCCCTTCTCATAACATGCCTATACCACCATAGTAAGATTTGTTTATTCTAAAAAAATAATTTTCCTCTATGTAAATAGGTAATGTAATCCGCTAAATCTACAGTAGATTTCAATCAGAGAAAAAAAATATTCGGTGAAGACATCTTAACTCAAAATTAAGTGCTGCATATAGCGATTCGATCCTCAATATATCACGAATATTTGCATGACAATTGCGAGAACCTATTCGTACATTAGATTTGCTGCAAAAATACATTTTTGTCGATGACGTTGCGGAAACGTTCTCAAGAATATTCGTGATGATCCTATGTCTAAACTATGTGAATAGCTATTGTGTTAATAATAATAAAGTCTTGAGTTGCGTAAATCACCGGAAACATCAAAATCAAACTACAATGTAAGCAACCAAATTATTTGCATTTTCCGGTCGAACCGATTTTTTTATTCTTACATGATTTTCAGCCGCTACAATCCGGCTTTGCTATGTAAAAGTTGTAATTGTAAGATTTAGAAATATTGAATATTAGTTTTTGTTTAGTTTTATTTCAGTCAAATAGTGTGATTATATTTACTTATGTAAAAATGTTTCTCATTGTATGGTTAGTTATTAGATGTTAGTTTTTTTAAACGCAAACTACTTCATACCTATATAACATGATCCAATTTTTATCGGTTTTTATATTATTTCTTTGTGCACGCAGTATTTATTTAAAATAAATACACTAATATAAGTCACCATTACAAACGTAATTAAAAAAAAATTACCTTTTGTGACAAGAAAAAGGACTTCTCCGGTAATTAAACAATAATAGAAACAATAGTCACGAATAAATTAGCACACACAAAGTATGTTTTCACAAGAATACGATTCGCACAAGTTCGATACGAAGTATCAGGCAGTAACAGAGGCAACCGTCCTCAACGAGCGCCGACCTGCGACTGGCCAGTCAGTCTGCTAACCATCTCGCTGACACATCCAATGTCACTGTACATATATTAGATGCTATTAATACATAATGGATATCCATTTACTTATCCTATAACGTCAAACAAATGAGATCAAGAAGCCCGTGATATGCAAAATAGCTAAGGATTTCGCTAAGCTATTATAAAACAACAACCACCTTTCTTCATTAAAAATAAATAAAAAACTAACACAATCAATTACTGAAAAATCTGGTTAACTTTGTTGCACTAGGACAACAGACAAATAGGAATAACCAAGTACAATGTTTTATAATGCGAAATTTGAACGTGTTTTTTGGCGTTGAAAGACTGCAGTGTCCTTGACCTACAACCTCCACAGCACACTCTTATGTCAGCCTGATTGAACCGCTACACTGCTTGTATCACATTACTCTAATGAAAATTGTCCAGGACCACGCGTACTGCCTATCGCATACATTTGATCGACTCTGTCGGTTTCTGTCGTCACTAATATAAAACAGATTGATATCTCCCTCTACATCTCAGTAAAAAAAGAGACAAAAATTCAGTGACGTCACGAAGACAGCATATCTATGATTACCCTCTTATTAGACGGATTAGGTAACGTAAAAGAACTGCCTTAATAAAAAAATATCTTATGACTCATAAAGAACACTTTAGTCAAACAGCAATAGATTGAATGGAGCAAACTAGCTTTAATTTGTGTAATAACCGGAGAACTTTCACCCGGTCATGGTGAGTTAACGCATACAAAAGTATAGCACGTAATGGTCTTGCTCTATCTTTAGGTCGTTTCGTGAATTGCTTATCATTGTTACATTATATAGATTCGTAGACAATAAATCTTCCCTGAATCCACTTTATGGTCAGCTCAACACTACTGGGGTTTAGGGTTTACTGAACAGACCTTTATTTAAACAGCGAAAAAAAAATAATGTCGCTTCAACAGGAAAGAAGATCACGAGGCTTTGCCTACGGTGAAATGTTGATAAAGATCTTTTCATAAAGTTCCCTATTTATCATAGAAATGACAATTGCTGTCTTCGCATGAATAGTATTGATTATTTATGTATTTTCATAAAACACTTCGCATTTCTTTATAGCGTGATAATCGGCATTAGATAGTGGCGCATTGAATGTTATAGGACCAAAGCCAGCAACGCGCGGAATGAATATAAATTGAAAAAGTTCCCTAAGCCTAGTAATACGACTGATTTAGTTAACTCTGCACTGAATATACAAAGTTACGTCTTGTATTACGTCGCAAATCCTGATTTCCAATGGCGATAAAAAATATCCAATTGGTTTTTAATTCGGTTTCTTATTACATGTCAATAATTCCTATCATATTAGGTCAATGGACGTAAGAACATTTTATTACAAGAATAACACCTGCGACGCTGAATTCCGCTCAAATACTACGCTCCTACAATACTTGCACATTAAATAGGAGTGGCAGAAATAGTTGGACATAATTAGAAGTTGTAGAAATAGCTGGCCATATTGCAGCTGCCACCGTAATGGGATAAACCGGAACAACGGATCTGTATCATTTTTTTTAGTCATCTAAGAGCTTATATTTATAAAACAGTAGTCTAGACAACCATACCATTAACACTATATAGTCTGTATAGAAATTAAGGAGTAAAAGGTCAGCATGTTATGTGGAGTGTGTTAGTGAGAGGATGACCGAAGAAAGTATGGATGGATTGTGTGAAAGAGGATATGCTTAAGAAGGGAGTTGATTCAGATATGACGGCTGATAGAAATATATGGAAGAGTAGCACATACTGTGCCGACCCGCCGTAAGGGATAAGGACAAGTTAAATTGATGATGTTATGTGGAGTGAAGAATCACATGTGACTAGTGCCCGGTTTCCCAGGTACATTTAACCATTCGTTAGTGTTGTTGGTTCGATAACTTCATGAAATGCGTTTCCGAACTACGTAAATTGAGTTTTACTTCTTTGAAACTAAGTTCTACCTAATACTAATGAATAAGCATTGATAAAATAAATCGAAACTTCAGCATCCCAGCATTGGAGAACTATGATTGATTGCGTGAAAGGTGTCATGATCAAGAAGGGAGAGACGATTCAAATGACGAAAGGTAGATAGATTAACCTGCAGTACGAAAATTTGGTACGCCAACCTACAGGAGTAGGATAAGGAGATGCTGACTCTGTTAGTAGAAGTAGTCCTATATTACTATAGTACAGGTACAGTGATAATAAAACATTTTATAAGATGCTACGACACTCATAGATCTTGCAATATTGTGATAAATGCTTTCATTCTTATTAGATACTAATGTTACAGCGAGATAACGTAGCTGACTTTAGCAGTATCAATTTAAATGTTAATGTATACTGAAGTTATGTAAGTAAATAGCATTAAACTCGAATGTGTTTGTCTGCATATTAATTAGGTGTACCGTAACAGTCGCAGATTATCGTGGGTCGCGACTCCCACCTCTGTAAGCCGGGTCAGCGCAAACATGCTATGTTTTTGCCATTCTTCCGCACGCCACGCATATTCAATGAACAGTATGGAAAATCTAGTATACTGCGACAAGGTATCTGAACAGATTAGTGGAGTAGCTGTCAGATAAAATCTAAATAGACATAGAATATTATATAATTGTGGTAGTTTATAAGATTGACATGAGAAGTTGATTGCAATTTAGTTTCACATTCCTACCAAACAAGTTTGTCACAACATGCTAGCTATTAGACTACTTTAGATAGTGCGTAGAACTAACTCTGTCACTACAAAGGCTTTTCTTTTTTGTTTTTATAGCCTCTATCAACCCGGAAAACGAGAAGCATGCAAGTGAAAGTATTAAAACAATGGTGCAACCATTCTTGGATACGGCAAATGATTTACCTATTTATAATGCAACTATTGTGCTGCTAAGCATCCGTGAATTGTCATTTGTTATAATAAAACTGTATTCCATTATCGTACTAGTACTGCTCAAAAGATTGTTTATAGTGTTTTGAGAAATATATACTAATATAATAAAGCGTAAACACACACTTCTTTGTTGCCTAAGATGTCAGCAATTACAGCATATTTTTGAATAATTATTTTTTTAATAAAAAGCCCTACACTTAAGTCACGCTTTAGGCTATATATTTTCACGCCATTAAAATTAGGGGGTAAATATTTTGGATAAAAACCCTAATGTGGGAAAGAGACCATAAGTTGCTGCGAACATCAAGCAAGATTGCCATGGTTTGTCATCATGTCATCTTGACATTTGCAATTGATAATTTGACAAATGTAGGTAAACAATGAAATAAGGTTTTTATAATATCACGCGGATGAAGCCGCAAGGGAACAGCTAGTATTAAATAAAAGTTTATGAGTGTCTCAGAATTGGCTCACAGACACCGTGGCAGTAACTTTCAAATTCCTTAGGTGATATTAAGATATATTCGATTACGATAAAACCAAAAGGGAACATCTGACGTCGAGATCACGAACAACCTTCACGATTGTACAACTAAGTACTACAACTAAGTAATACAAACAAATCATTCAGTAAACACTGTCGCCTCTCTCCGTTGCGGATACGACCTTGATATTGGAAAGCATACTACGGAGTATCGATATTGTGAATTCAATGAACGATATTTTCTTTATAAGGCCAACGAGCAGCGGGAACGAGGTGATCATCGACGCACATGGACATCCGCAATAACAGAGGAACTACAGATGAATTACCGGCCTTTGACAGGGTATTTGTTTTCCAAATTGTTAAAATAGACTAACCTTCATATTTATATCGAATTTCATAGAGATTCCTACAGCAGTTTAGGCTACAAACTCTAACAAACATCCATCCACTAATCATTCATTTATAATATTAGTAAGAAGTAAGATTATGCGGTAAAATCTTAAATTGACTGTTGATCTGATGATTCATCACTCTGAATCGACGCAAAAATGAAGATATTATTATAACAAAATCAGTAAACTATTAAAACTTAATAGACTTCTGATTAACAAGAGTTCAAATGTTATTCGCAATCGAGACAACTTTGAATAACAAGCCAACTTTGTCGATATTGCGAGGCTGTTAAGACTCACATAAGCTAAGTGCTGAGTCGAGAGCTCTTTAGAAAATCATTACATGAACATAAATTGCTTCAAAATCAACTCATCTGTTCTAAGCCCAGTATCTTAATAACTAACTCTTGTGTATGTACTTGTTCGATAGCAAATTCGGTTAAATAGTTTTATGAACTACTTGACTTTATATGTACTCTTTTATACTTAACTGAATAAACTTTGTAACAGCAAATAACAATAGATTGCTTAGCCTGACCATTTTTGAACGCACAAGGGACTTCGAAAAAATCATGGTTTGATCCGAAGTTGCGTGCGTGCCTAGAGATAAAATCATCATGGGGTACCTTATCTTTACCCCAGGGTAACCTTTCGCCCCACCAACTGGTTCCCGCCTTGTCCCGCCGTAATCCCGGTGGCTCATCACCGCCGGGACCGCGGGCCCTTCAGTCTTTTTCAAGACTGGGGCCACGAGGTGGGGACTCTATAAACCCTGGCGGCACCAGCGGGCGAGGCGGGGATTCCGAGCCCGCATTGCACGGTGCCGTCATCCGAGGGACGCCTTCGGGCGCAGCGCCCCAATTCACCGGGGCGCATCGTGGGCCCCTTCTCGGGGCGGCCAGTGGGGCGTCGCGGTGGCAAGCGAAAGCGATCCCGTGGCGCCCCACACTATGGCCAAGAGGGAACGGAGGGGTTTAGTGGGTATGCCCCCCATTAGGGGGGGAGAGCCCCACATAACTCTCGTGTCCACCCCGAGGCACGGAGTATGCATAAGGTTTGCATTCCCCTTCGGCAAAAAAAAAAAAAAAAGGGTAACCTTTCGATGTCACGTACTTGTCGCGTTTTTTTTTCCTCATTTTGTCATTTCTACAAGCGATATCGCTCATAGAATTGTACCTTGTCTACGAGCCTTTTTGAGAGATTTGAAAACTTTGTGGATTTGATTAGTAGACGAAATTATGATTCTAACTATAGAGGTATTGTTTATTATAGTTGACTATTCATTTCATGTAATCCAGATGCTGATAAAGGTTGATTATGTGCAATTTCGATTGTCTGACCTGCAGCACAATAACAATACAGATAATCAAATCAAATGACTTCAGTCTGATGTCAGAGAAAGTAAGCAATACAATGTGAAAGGTAAACAACTTATGAACGTTATAGGTCATCAAAACAATAAATTTGATCATATTTAAACGTATTGCACACACTGTAACACTATACCTTTAGCTTACATTTGTTTTCATTTATAATTAAATACCAAGCAAAAAACAACGAGACCTTAAATACATTCAACTATTAATATTTGAGCAGGTTGGGATTATTTCGCTATTCATAGTGTCCTTCATTTATTATTCACGGGCAGGTATTTTCTAGAAATTCTTAAAATATCTTGTAAAACACACATTTAATATTAATTAAAGATAGAGCATACTTGTACATCGGGATGAAGGAATTTGGGTCGACTGAGAAAATACGTACTAAAATCGTACATTATCAATGCTTGCAATAGTTTTTCATGCATTTTAAAATCAGATCATATGATTAATCTAACAAAGAGGAATGTTGTCTCATTTTGATTTCGACTTATAATGGAAATGTGCATAGTCGTGGAATAAAATGTTATGTTTTATGTCAAGCGTCTTTAAATCCTGCGATGTAATAAAACGTCGCAATCTATCGAATTATCCTCATAAGAACGTAGGCCATCGATAGCAAAAGAAATAATCCACTAACATTTTATTGAATGCGAAAAATTATAGGTTCAATTTAAGCAAGCAATTGCAGAACTTTGAAAACTAAATTTGCGATAAAACCGACTTGGATATTACAAAAGTTACTCAATAAAATTTGAAAATAAACACAAAATTTGTTTGAGGCTTTTCAAAATACCTGAAAAGGAAAACTTTTTCAATAAATTTCAACAGTAATAAATAACGATTTTTTTTTCTTTGTACACGAAATTCCGAATTTGAGTTTTAATTATGAAAACGTTTGACGCAATGAGAACCGGCTTTTATCCGCCTACTTTAACATTGGAACTGTATCGTATCTCTTCAAAATATGTGGGGTGTGTTACATTTGAAAGTAGTTACGTATCCCTTCATAGCTATATTATGAAAATGGTTAGATAGATATTTAATACTGCAGTGTCCTTGACACGTCGTTCAACACACCGGCGCGAAAATTTGATTTATCAATTTTGCTAATCACTTTCAATTAATTTAGTTGATATTAATAACATTTTCCATGTTTAATTCAATTTGTATTCTTGATTTGATTACTAAATCTTCTTTTAGTAGTAAAAAAGTCTCAAAACGAGAGTCTATTACCAGAGATGAAGGGCTATTAAAGGAAAATAATTAGTTCTTGAGGAAGATGTTAAGTGCGATGTTTAATTAAGACCCAAAGACAAGGGAAACATTTAATTTACGTTAATTAACATTTGTAGCCTTTCTATAATTAGAAGATAATTATTGTACGCCCACGTCTACAAGGCATTGTTTGTTTACCTGGAATTAATTTAATTCTGTACGTAATATTACAAAGCTACTGGGAAAATTATTCATCAAAAACACTAGTTTATAAATCTAAGAAATTAGTTAGAATCCGAAGCGAAATCGAGTTTATTTACCGCGTCTGTAAAACTCAGTGTTGCAAATTGATAGAAAATTGCTATCGAAGTCGATAAAACTTGATAGATTTAGAGAGACGACATCAAAGGGGGTGATTGCCATTCGCCAGCGCCGTCGGACCAATATTTGATTACTGAATCGATCAGAGCCTGTTCTATCATCCTAGTTAATTGTACGTTATTTTCCAGCACATTTATTAAAGTCAGTGACGATTTACCAGCAGCTTTTTAATGGTGTGGGGGGGGGTATTCCAAAGAAGCCTTCTGGAGGAAGCCAGGGTTATATGGGATTTGACCCACTAGAAGTCCCTCAAGTGAACCAAGGAACGCACCGGAACAGGCATTTAAACTTCCCAGGACGGAACTCTCCCAGTGGCTCCACACGTCATATAACTGATAAAACTAATTAAAACGTACCTTCTACAGTGGTATTCAATCAAAATGCTGCCGACATGAATAACTTTCACCGCGTAATAGTAAATTAAAAGCGTACAAAAGTGAAACACACGTCGGAACGTAGAGCAAGGAATCAGAGCGCACTTTTGTAAACGTTACTGTTATTTAGTTCTTTTTGTTGTCGCCGTTTGCATACAGATTCAAGAGCGGTAAAAGCGACCTGTTTTAAATTGACTATAATGGGCAATAAAAACGTGGTTTTCTTAGTTTTCTCCAAGAGTTAGCCTTTGATGAGTCTATAATTAATTCAATTACTTCTAATACCAACATCGATTCTATACGTGCTTTGCTGGCATTTAAAAAACACTAATTGTCTATGCTGTTCTTACAAACATTTTAATAATATCGACCTTTTTTTTATTGATCGTCAATTGAGTCATTGTATTGCGACATTGTATGACAATATAAAGTAAAAAATCCTTGATCTATAGAATGTGAAGGAAACAACATAAACACAATACATTAAAAATAACCAGGAAAAAGAAAAGGCTGATTTCCTCTGGGCCTCTTTCTTTAAACCTTGATATCACGGACAATATTACGGCTAAGTCGTTATCCTTAAATGTTTATTCTACAATTTACGAATAACGAAGGGAAACCGTGGCAAACTCTGATGGAATTGAAACTGTATCTAGATAATTGAATGGGAATGAGGGTATCGAGCTACAATCTCTTATATGCTTACGCAAATAGAATCTAGGTCACAGTCATAGGTCTTATAAATTGACTAGGTTAAAAACTCATGGCAGTCTACAGTGTACTCTAGACAAAGTAATACTTTGAAAAAATAAGTTTATAATCTTGAAATCCTTTCTAGATTAAATCATCATGTGCATAGGTTTTCCGGCAAAATTGCAATGAAAATTTTAGAAAGGTGCGTGAAGTTCAATGGTCGATAAATACATCCTTGTAGCAGTTGAATGAAGCGTATCAGCAGAATTAATTATCTTGCATTTGATTTGCTATGCCTCATTACAACCACGAACTATCTCATCGCGGTTCAAATATTGAACCGATAAATATCATCTTGTTTATTTCGTGAAAATATTAAGTGAAAGTTTAGATGGATGGATGGATGTTTGCTAGAGTTTGTAGCCTAAACTGCTGAACGGATCTCAATGAAATTTGGCATAGATGTAGAGGAGAGTCTGGAAGAACACATAGGCTACTTGGTTTTGTTTTTTTTTTCACAGTAATATGTACTCTATTACATAAGTGTAGGATAACTTTTTATAAGTTGATGCAAAGTCAAATCCATAACAACAAAATATAAACACATCACGAGAAATTATACGAGTAGTTCTTCAGGGCTTATAATTCAGCCTTCCTCTAAAATACCTGCTTACTGTATTTTCAGTGTTGTTATGTTGGTAGTGGTACGTTTACATAACAATAAACGTGTTGATGCCACGTGCGCCGCAGTTTGTTGTTGTATCGCATTAGCGGCCCACGTCGCCATTTCTAAACACTAAACAGTTAATATTGTTAGTAATCGACCTGGGGATTCTTATGTTATTGTTTACTTTATCTATACTAATATTATAAAGAGGAAAGATTTGTTTTTTGTATGTATTGAAATAACTCAAAAACTACTGGCCCGATTTCACCATTAGAAAGATACGTTATCAGTAACATAGGCTGCGTTTTTTTATTATTTTTTAATTACTCGCGGGCGAAGTTGCGAGCAACAGCTAGTTAGCACTATACACGGATAGACCGAGCTCTTTTAAACCCTTTTAGAATGACCAATGCTTTTAAACTGTTTGTCTTCTGTATGATAAGTCATTTCAGTCATACCTATGGTGGTCTATGGTGATTTATTGCTTTTTTCTTATTCTTGTGTTTTATTCAATGTTTTTCATGGCATGGTAAACTAAAGTATCGGTTTTTGAAAGGTCGGTTCTCATAGAATGCTCTATTGTGTTAAATGTTAGAAGATACCTATTACTAAAAGAGCATCAGCAAAACGTTAAATGCCATCGTGTTACGCTTACTTCTTAGTTCTTACAAAGGTCAGTATCCGAAGCATCAACAAGAACAAAGAAATATTATCAACATTAGTTATGATGCGAACTTTTTGTCTTCATACATGCTTATCGACTCAAACTTCGCATGTTTATCAACTCCACATATGTACAGTCGCGGGAATCCGCGGTGTTCTACTTCAGGAAAAATTGGCTTGTTCATTGCCACGAGACAATCTGGTCCTCTTCCTCCAATAACTAATTAAATAGTAAGTGGTGCACAACCAAGAGATAATAATAAAAACAAACTAGCCGTGTACCATTGCCTTTTATTCCTACAGACACATTTATAATCTGCGTCGTATTGATTTTTGTTCTGCGTGTTTCATAATGTTCAAACGATAGTACCTTTTAAGTTGGAACAACGTCAGTTTCTTCGACTATACATAGGTATCCTTAAAATCGTCGATCTCGACTAGACAGGGTGCAATGCATCCGCTCCCAGTTGATTAGTCACGTTCAGCAAGCGCCGCTGGGACCTCGTTAGAGAATCCTACCGTACATCACTCACGAACATTTAATTATATACCTCGTTAGAGCAACGTCTTTGACTGTATGAATGCAAATGCACACAAGCTTTAGGCATTTGAAATAGATGTATTGACAAACTCATAACATTTGGATTTAGTAGAAATCATTATTGCCTAAGATCGTAGTCAGAGAGTGGATAACCTTTAAACTCCTTGCTTTATTTAGTTGTTCTGTATTTATTGAAAACGTAATTTGTAATTACTGCGGTCAAAGCTGATACTAAGCTTTTTCTTAACAAATAAGGCCGTTTAGTGTATCATATAGAATACGATAACAGACAAAACTTACCAACAAAAGCTTAGTAGTTAGATAAGGCCATCGACGACTTCATTCACTCCTTTAACTGTAAAGAAATAATATGGTTAAAACAATTCTAAATTCAATAGTTTAAAAAAAACATTCACACCAACGAAAAATCTACAAGAGAACTGTAAATGTTTTGTCGTCTACACCGATTTTTTTGCTTGAAATATCATATAAAAAACTATCACTTTTTGCAATATTTTAGCAATAAGTGAAGGTGTGTCATCGTGTCCACATAAAAGTAAAGTACCCAAGGCTGGCACACGTCATTTGAAGTGAGTCACTATAACAATATTATTCGCAAGGTCCGGATACTGACAGCAGAGAAATGTGACACCCAACAATACAGTAGGGAGATAAGTCCTTTAATAACATGGAGACGTTCAATTATCAGCCATGACTCAGGACCATTCTTCGCCTTATGTTATCTATTTCCCACAACCTTGTGAAAGTATAGTAATACATCGTAAGTTTGTGCAAAAGAATAATCGTTACTTAACATTACGTGTAATCCAGCTTATTAAGTAACGTACTCAAAGATCAAAACAAAAACTATTTTATCTTTAACAATTCGATTATCTTTCGTTTTCGTATCGATTGGTTCATTCCAGTCACTTTAGAGAACTTCAGAGCGACCTTAATTATGTTACGGGATTCTTTAGTAACATTACATTGTTTAAAGTATTTAGGACAGTGTCTAGTAATTGATATAGTAACCGCACCTTCAGTAGCCACATCCTTCACATTGTTGCTACTGGCTGCATCACAGCACACGGACAAAAGAAGTTAACGCTCGCTGTAGCTACACAAATCAAGGTTACAGCAAAATGAGTCTTATTATAATGCGATTAGAATGCAGAGCGATTTAGTAGAGTGTGTAATGATTGTGTTGTCATTAGGGAGCGGTGCGTGTGACAGATTAAGGTGATGTATGGACTAGGATGACAGGATCTACAGTCGAATGCGTCTATATTACGCGAAAGGGTTCACGGTATTTCAAGTTTCTTTGTTTAACAAAACAAGGTTCAAAAAAGCATAGATATTTTATATGAGATTTCAGATATACTAACATTTCCTCATTTAATTCTATATTGCCTATTTGGACACAAATCAAATAATTTGTCTATCCTCAAAATTCATTATCTGAGCCATATACATTGAATTTGATTCAATACTTGTGTAAGAAGTAATACAAAGGCTACGTTATAGTCACAACTAAATAAAGATTCATACAACATAGCAGAGCTCTTTAGTGAGTATAATCTGAAAATATTTGTAAAGGGAAATAATATTCAGAGCTCACAAAGCATCGCTTGGTATATTGAAAAGCCGGGCTTTGCGGCGCGTCCTCCATTCCCCTTCTGTTGGCCAAGAGCATAGTTGCTAACCTATTTCAGAGCAGTCTGGTTTGCGGTGGGATTGATAAAGCTTCTTGTAAAGGAAATTGTGATTTTTGCGAAATGTCATTTTACCATTTACACTAGGTTTTTTTCCTTAATATATACCTATATATAATAAAATTGGAGTGTCTGTATCAAAAGATAAATTCCAGATTTCGGGAAGATGATGTATTTACGTTGCTGATAACAAAAATCGCATTCAAAAAATTTTTGTCATCTGTCTGTCCGCAAGTCGCGTTTGTTCCGTGTAATCTCCGAAACGGCTGGGCCTATTTTGACAGGACTTTCACTGAAGGGTAGCATAGACGGGCATATTATAGGCTACTTTTTTTTAATTCCGCGCTGTCAAAATGGCGTAACGGGTGGTTCAAATTTACGGTAACGAAGTTTGCTCCTGTATAATAAGAATTGACGAATACAGCCCGTCAAAGTTGAAATAAAAGTCCTGTCAGAAAGGTGAACTAATTGATTATAGTTGTTGAAGTTGATAAATTATTTTTTATTAAGCGAAAATATATAAACATTAGTAACCAATAATCATATTGGCAACTTATTTCATCTTAAGTTACTAGCATAATGGATTATAGATGAGAAAAACGTGCTGTTCAAGTGCTACCGAAATGGACGCGGAGTCATTTTGATGTGTAGTCAAGACACAACTTTGCTCTCAAGGACGGTCATTACGGCGAGTACAAGCCATAAACACTAATTGCTATCGAGACAAAAACATAGTGCTAACGTTGAAGTCTTTTTGTATTTTCTTTCTAAAAACGTTGACTGTTTAGACCACTTAGATATGATAGCTGATATGGACCGGTCTACTCACATAGTTACGAGAAACCTTAAAAATCGATTGTGCGCGCAGATTTACTTAGATCAGAAATATCTTAACCTTATCGAGGATGTATAAACTTGCTGAGACATATTTTGCTTCTATAACCTTGTGCATGGTGAGCAGTGAGCATAGACCGTTATAGGATTAATGTCACCTGCGCTTGTGGGCCGGCTTACTGCGACACGGTATCTTTAAAAAGCTCTTTGAGAACGGTTACGCTCTCTATATGGGCTAACTGGAACATGGATTATAGCCGCAATCCGCGCACATGAGTACACAAAGAGCTGTATTTAAATGCTTTAATATCTTTTAAGCTTTAAACAAAAGATGAGTCTTAATAATAAAGTTCTCGGACATCATTGATTTCATTATTGACCAGCTTACGTCCGCGAATCCCTCTGCGTGGAAAAAAAAGGATGTAAGCCTGTGTTTTTTCTGACCATGCTCTACATTTATGCCAAATTTCATCGAAATCCATTCAGCCGTATAGGCCGCAAACTTTAACAAACATCCATCCATCCATATAAACTTTCGCATTTATAATATTAGTAAGATTTGTCAATGTGTCTACCCTCAGAGGCGCATATCTTGCATTATAATATAGAAATAACAAAGTTTATTAGAGATAGTCGACATTCGGCCTTAAAATTCGGCGTCCTTTCGGTCAACATTCTTCATTGGTCATTTAGTAAAACAGTACATTCCGTTACCGCAAAAGTTTAAGAACGTCTAGCTTAGACAAAGAGCATACAAAGATCACGTACCTAATTACCATACAACTATTCGTATACGCATCTTGTTTAGACACGGACAGTTCAACGCACGCGGCCGTGTCGACGACATCGCGAATGTTGCAGATGAGCTATTCTTGCGTAGTTCACTCTGCCAATCCACACGAACATACGCTTTCAGAATAAATCGTTTTAAAATCAGGTTTTTGTCGTTCACAAACAGTATAGCTATTTCATCGATCAAATAAAAACACAATAAAACTGGTTTGATCGATTTTATCACTTAATAAAAAGTTTACAATCTTGTTGATTCGATTGCTTTTCTTATAACCCTCGAGAATAAGCACTGTGTTGCTGTTTAGAAAAACTACATTAATATTGTTAATATTGTTTTTATAAAGGTTAATTGATATGTCCTGCCATTATTATCTCATCTCCGTTGTCATTCTTTTGCGTCTCCTAAATTATAATAGATTAGACAAAGCTTTAACTAATCTATTTATCACCTACATCTCAACCGTGACTAAGCAATGACCACAGCATAGATATTACAGAGGCGATAATTTATCCATAGATGTAAATATTTAGACTGTGGCGTATCTCGCGACGTAGAACATCTATGCTAATGTGAAAACATGTGAGACTTGTTAAACGAACCGCGTACAATGTGGGTTACTGTAATAGTGTTAACGACACGGGCACCGCGGTTGCATTTTAATGTACTACACTTGTGGTGATATTAAACATGTTCATTTTAACAGCGCAATTGGCTAAACAATATCATGTGTGCAGTAAGCTAAGTCAAGTCTCTATATTGGCAAGGTGGCGTTGTTATTCAAAAGTAATTATAGCCCTAGGGTTGGCTCTAGCGGATAGTGGATTAAAAAAAAACATTTTATTCTAATTATACGGCTAATTTTTAATAAACCCTAGTTTCGCTTTTTAAATAACCATTCATTTAATGTATTCAATTGTTTTCATGCCATAA
>LD689013.1:574178-585682 GCA_003118335.3 Papilio memnon
TGAGATAATTAGTACGATTATGAAATGTTGGTACAAAGTGCAGAAATAATCGTACAATCTGTAATAGATGAAATAATCGTACTAATATTATACATGCCAAAGTTTAGATGGATGGATAGATGGATGTTAGAGTTTGTAGCCGTTTAGGCTGAAGGGATTTCGATAAAATATAGTATAGATGTAGAGGATAGTCTTGAGGAACACATAGACTACTCACTTTTGTTTTCTTTTATTAACACGCGAATGGAGTCGCGGGCGAAAGCTAGTCGTTTATATTTATGATATATTGACTCTATTTAATTTTATTAATATTATTGCGCTAATATGTATTTAATGTACAAAACAAGTTTATTTGTATCATACCAGTACAACTTCCCCGGCGACATCTTTGCGCTCTGCTGGCACGAACCACCGATAGATGGCGCGCAAGATCTCGAAGTTGACCACTAGAAGAGTCCACAGGAGTTCGCGTATTAAACGCAGAGGCGAGTTGTCTCTACTCCTGCAATATACAACGAATATATCTTTAATTCTTTATTACGTGTATTTTTATGTTTATATTTATTAATGTTTCTTTGTGTATTTAATCGAAAATCCTCTAGTATTGCAGAATTAACTGTCTTCAGAAAGTTTGATGGTATTAAAGTTGATAAATCCAATGGGGCGGCTGGACCACATAAAACACAGGTCTAAACTAGAGGTACATCACTACAGCGTTACAGGATCATAATCCTAGAGAATTCTAACACTTTTTTTGGTTTTTCTCTAATAAATAACACTGAGATTTTTTCACTGATTTATTTTAAACAGAATGTGTAATTTTTTTTAACCATTTTGACATTAGCGACGTCCCCGAGTAACAATATAACTAAGAATCGTGTATTGCAGTTTGCTATCAAGTAACATTAATATTCGACAAAGTCATGGATTTTCAATTAACTTTAATATTCGATATAAATTATAAAATTGCGTTTCCACAACTGAAACAGCAAAGAAAATGTGTATATTTATCCTTATCCTTTCTTATAAGATCGTGAAGGATGACAATGTTTATGACATGATTTTGTTTCGTCTAAGAGAACCTATATTATTCATTGTTTTCTAAAATGTTTTGTTATTCAACCAACTGTTATACTGTTGGAAAATCTTAACACACGATTCAGAAAATAGTGACAAAAATATGCAATTAAAATACAATTCGTTACGAAAATAGACTCGGTTATCCGTACGTTAAATTCGTTTATTTTGTCTGTTACGCTAAATATAACTATGTCAACCTAGATAAGAAAACTGTGCTACTTAAAGCACTAAAAATAAAATTAATGTTGCAATATACACTCTAATAAAATAAAACTTACATATTTCCTAACAGTGATCCCTGCTAGCCGGCTCATGGGTCGACTGAAGATTGGCCACAGCCGTACATTTAATACAGCATGTGATAACGTGTGATAAGCATAGATAAGTGGGACGACCACTGAACTTCTTTCAATGTTAATTGTAAACGATAAGACATATAAAAAACATGTCTGGACACAATATAAACAAACACCCCTTTAATTACACACGTTGCTTGCAAACATTTTCATACAGTTTCCATCAATAGATGAAGTGTTTTGTGATGCAACTGCCCCACTCAGAGTCCTATAATATCGCTACCGAAGGCTCTTTGAGTATATTTACTGAGAAAAAATAACTTTACTTTGGTCAGCTTAAGTTATCTTTAATTAATTTCGCGCCTGGTAATTTCGAATTGCAATGTCATAATTAAGTGTGTTACGATTTTTATTATGTATCTTTTTTTTAACTTTTCTCAATGGAATGCTTTGTGGTCAAGGAATAGACTTATATCCTTATTTATTTTGATCATGATAAACATTTTTTTATAAGTAGAAATTTTTCAAGCGATAGCAATTGTTTAAATCTAGCGTTATACATTGCTTGGTTTAAGGAACATTAATGATATTTTGCCATAGAGTATTACAAATATGTGTCGTAACCGTGACATTTGTAATAGACAACATTCAGATGACAGCTGTCACACTAGCGCCTCCCACGCTCGCGGCGCTCTGAGGCAACTCCAGCGATGGAATGGGCCCTATCAATCATATTACTTCACTAAATAAAACCGTACTGTTCAAACCTTGGCCTATAAGTTTTACTATCGATATGTTGTATTTTAATGCCATAAGAAATTGCTATCTTTTTTAATTCAAACTTGATTGTTTCTCGATATAATCATAATCTTACTAATATTATTATATAAATGCAAAAGTTTGAATTTGGCTGATGCACAGATGTAGAACACTATTATTTTTCTAATTCCGTGCGCACAAGTCAGTGTCTACAGTTAGTATCAAATAAAATTTAAATTATTTTTAGTATCTTGAAATCTGTACTAAGTATGAGGTAAAATAAGGGAAAATAGATAAAACATAGTAAATTTACGTTTTTTTGTAATACATTCTTTATACTAAATTCAATCATCTTAAAGTAAAACCTTGTTCGAGGAGTAATGCCAATGTGATAAATAGTATCTCACCAATATTTTTAAAAATAGTAATAAAATAAACAAAAAAATAACAGTGACATTGATGTAATATATTAAATGTTAAATGTTTGGTACCGGAAGTTTTAACAGTTTAAAATAGGAAATAAAATTATTACTTACGTTTCTATATAAAACATTTAAGAGACATGAGAAATAATAATTTTTAAAATAATGTGAATTGGAAATCATTTTATAAACATAATAACCCTGATATTAACGTTATCATAATTGTTCCGGCTACAAAATTAAGGTCGAATTTGTATTAATTCAATACGACTTGCATTCGATTTTGTATATTTTCGAATGCAGTCTTTACCAAAATAATCAAGTTTAAAAAAAAACGGGTCCTAAACTATCGTAAGTTTCGCCAATTTTGCAAGACAAAACGTTGAACAATTAATTATGACGCAATAAATATTAACATACAATAGCCAACTAACCTCTACAGTTCTTTATTTTAACGTTATTATTAAGTTCATACAAAAATTATAATAGTATTTATCAAGATAATTAAAAAAAACAAGGTAAATGGCAAAATTGTGATTTGCAATATTCTACATAGCAGTCAGCGGAATAAATTTTTATTTCATTTAATATTGGATTTTCATCGGAGATACTACAGTGATTAAAAATTTGGTAGTTATTTCATTTTCGCAATTATTCAATTTTCAAAATTGCCTTGTACGCTGTTTAATTGAGTTAAAAAAAACCAGATAGGACAGAATAAAATATTGTCAAAACTACGTCAAGATAAAATTTGCTTCATAAGTTTTTAATCTATAAATACTCGTATTTAATTCGCTTATAAAACCTTCGTTATTTTAATGACTTCCATGGGTACAAAGTTTGCTTTTAAATTGTTTTACTTTACTATCCAATTACGTCATAATCCATTATTACTTTAATGATCATGTATTTAAAAGTAAACAGGAAAAGAAAAAACACAGCTACAGTAAATAGCTTTTATAATAATCACCGAAGTACCGCATTCCGTGTTTTTTTTTAATCTATATGTTGCCAACATTTAAAAATTGGAATAGTTTAAGGGTGACCTTGGACCAATGTGTACGCATTTAAAAAAAAAACCATCGACTGCTTTCTAGTACAAGGTCGATTATCGTTGGTAAACTCTACTATAGTAACACCGTTGGTAATTGGTACTCATTTAAAAAATGATCTAGAAATCTACATAAAAGTTTATTTATTTAAATTTTACATCACATTTTACATGTTTACATCACAATCGTGGGATTAATATAATATTTTAATTTTACACAATAAATGTAATAATATTCCTTATTAATACAAACTTTAAATTTAAAATGACCTTCAGTATTAATTGACTTTAATAAACTGGTTATAGAGTGGCTTACAAACAAGTATCAAAATGCATAAAGAAATCGAGAAAAAACAAATATTCTTGGTAAAACATGAAGTTAATTACAAAAAAAGGCAAATGTAAGATACGATCCTTAAACAATGATGTAGGTATTTAATTTAGGTTTAAATGCTCCGCCAATTTAAAAACCCTTATAACATATGAATCATAAAAATAACTAAAGTACTATAATCTGTAATATCATTGAATAACCTTTATACAAGGCTTAACGGCCTCAAAGGGATTGGCTTATTTAGGAAGCGAACTGGCCAATATATATCAGCAGCACTATAATTCATCTCATAGGTTACTTTCACAGACACGTGGTAAGCGGGCGATGCTCTACTCGCTGGCAAGTTGCCAGTTACCAAACGAACGCTTTACGACACCGCCACGAGGTACGAGTAAACATTTCTACAACGGTGCAACTCTTGCATTGCTTACCAACTTCTGTACAAAAGTTGCTTGAATTGAACGTGGGTTTATTATCTTGTACGAAGAGACGCAAAATAAACACTTTACAAACGCCAATAGTTACAATGGATCGATTTATATAGTTCGAATCCATTTGATTATTTTTGTTTAAGCTTCCAATTTGGAATGGAATGGAATTTGCTAGTATTATATCATAATTCTTTTTTTCAAAATATTAGTGGCGCGTTTGTTTCGAACTACTTGGAATTCAATTACAAATTGAGGTGTTACTTATTCTTTTATAGCTTTAGTCCGCGTCTTAGTTCAGAAATAACTTAGTAAGTAACCTATTTGTTCTTCTAGATTATGTTCTACGTCTGTGCAAAGATTGAGATCAGTTAAGCCGTTTTGTAACACGCTGTAACTTACAGCTATCCAAACTTTCGCATTTAATTTAGTATGTGTCCATAATCATCACTAGATCACTATATGTCCCTATTCAGAGGCTCGGAGACTACCCTAAGTAAGGGGTGACTAGGCCATAGTCAACCACGCCGGCCCTCTGCGGGTTGGTTGACTACATATCTTTGAATTTCTTCGCTGATATGTGCAGGTTGCATCACGATGTTTTCCTTCACCGTAAGAACGTCGGGTAAATTATGTACATATTGGTACATGGCTTTCGAACTCAAGACCTGTAGATTACAAGCCATGTACTCAAACTCCTGAGCCACCGACGTTCCTAATATGTATGATATGATTGTATTAGTTTGTAAAGTTAACAGTTTTTAGATACCAGGTTCATATTCATATAGTGCGCCAACCAGACCAAAGATAGAGTAATTGATGAACCATCGGAAAATTTTTAATATAAGTACCTAGAACTCTTACGTCACACGACCGCTGTATGTTAGTGCACAAAAACTAAATTATACCAAAATTGATTTTTTTGTTCGCTATTTCAATATATCCCATAATAGAACAAATTATTACGGGTTTTATTTAACCGGAACTAATAAAAATTACTTCGATTCGTTTCGACAACTAATTAAAAAATCCTATTATGCCCGCTGTTGTAAACTGACAGTTAAAACTGAAAAGTCGAACTGTTCACTTGAAACTGTACGTTTTAAGCTAAAAGTTAACTGTCAGTTTAACTGTATAGTTATAGTTTTGCACACGCACAGTTTTACTTGAACTTTTCGACTTCAGTTAAAACTGTCAGATTTTTCAACACAGAATTATTACAAACAGACAAGTAAACAGTGGGAATAATGTTATTAGAGTCGTTACTAGTTTATAAGGACAATTTAATTTAATAACACGATCGCATTTTTTAATAAGGAAGTTTTGTACCCGATTCCGCATCGTGAATATATCAGGACTTTGAAATGTGTTGATTTCTGTATGCTGACCTGATTATGAGAGCATCGTGCAAATACAACTGGCCAGTGTTGGTTCTCTCATTCGCTCCGGTCTTGTCATTTAGTCGTTCGTGATAACTGTCAGTTGGCGGACGCGCCGAGTTGTCTTTGCCTTTTCAAAATTAAAAAGAAAACTGGCATTTTCCGCGTATTACGTTAGTTCGCTGTGTAAGATAGTTATTTTTAATTCGCCAACTAAAGTAAGTTTATTAAAGCTATTTCATAATCGTTGCATGTTTATCCAAAATATAGAATGCATGATTGGTATGTAGTGTGTGATCCACAATATATTTCAATAAAAAAAAAACGATAACGACAGGAGAACGAGTCTTATGCAAATTCAATATGTCAATAACATCGCATGTTAAATTTGATTTTCGAACGATTTTTTTGTTTTTTTTTTTTAGTGGTTGATATATATCATGTCTTTGATGTCAGTTATTATGTACGATCGACTGATTTTTGATTTCTTCTGAGTATATTTTAAAAATTGTATTTTATTTTTTTCAAGAGTGGAATTTTTGATCACTAAATTCCAGTCGAATCGAATTATTTTTTATTGCTTTTGAAACTTTGATAAACAAATAAAATTCTTCACATATTGGTAGCAAGAACTTTAAAAAAGTAATGAAGGTAGCTAGATAAACTTTTTGACAGAGAAAGAGCGAACACGTACTTACTAAACTTCATTAATTCAACTGTGCCATTGTCAAGGTTTTCATCGAGGTATATTGAGGAACAGCCGCCATTGAGTAATTATTATTATTTCTAAACTGTTCATGATAAAATTGTGGAAAGATCACACCGTGTTTTAAATATACTTCGCGAGAAATAAATCTAGTTACAGTATATATAATGTATTAATTGTTTATCGATTGAAAATGAAAAATAAAATGTTACTAAATTAAAGTCGTGTAGTATATTTGTATGGCAATGATAGTTGTATTATTATTTTTGTTATTATTAAAAAATCAGTTAGTTTCACAATTTACAATGTTTACTTACACATATGTAGTGTATAAAATGTTTACTACTCTATTAAAAAAAAAATTAAAATCACATTATGCCAATATATTCCGTTATGTCAATAAAAAATTCGTTATAAGTTAAGTGTATTTACAACTATGAAAACACTAAGTAGTTCCGTGGAATATTTGGAATAGAAAAAACATAATGTATGTTTTTGCCACTTATGCTTATTACATAACCCATTATAATGTTCTGAATAGTACCAAAAAAATAACTGACTGAACTATAATATGTTTTTTTTTCAGATAAAAATGCCGTCAGTGGAAACAAACAAAAACGGTGTAACACACAATGTAATGACAAAAGCACCATGGCAAGTATTTTTATGAAATACTTTAATACATAATTCCCTTAAAGCTTTTATATGTATACTAGCTTTCGCCCGCGGTTCCGTCCGCGCGGTATTAAAAAAAATTAAGTAGCCTATGTGTTTTAAAGCAGTTTAGCCTACAAATTCTAACAAACATCCATCCATCTAAACTTTCGCATCGTTTATTTTAGTAAGAAGTAAAATTAAAGGCAAACAAGCAACAAGGTACTCTTTGTTATTTCTTGAAATATACTAGTCCACTGCCCATACACAATAGCAACAAGTTTATGAATAAAATTATTGTAATAGATGACTTTTGATCCGTTGTTATGGGCGTCGCCAGTAGCCGGTAGCAGGAATGAGAAATAGCTCCCCACCTGCTAGAGAATCGAAAAATGTAAAAATAAGTCCCCCCCTCCCTTAGGCCTAGCCGAGCCTAGATCAACGCCTAACATGTATGTACCGTTCTATTGTAATTTTTTGGACATTAAACTGTAAAAAAAATATATGAAGAAAGTTCCCACAAATACTCTATTTGATGTATTTGCTGAACTGCTGAACGGATTTCGATGAAATTTAGTATAAATGTAGAGGATAATCTGGAAGAACACATAGCTACTCACTTTTATTTTTTTTAATTCCACGCGGACGGAGTCGCGGGCGAAAGCTAGTAGTTAATAATATTATCAATGAAAGCAAAAGGTTAGCTTGGTATGGACATGTTATGCGACGAGACGATGGGGACATAAACCAGAAAGTGTTAAGAATGAATGTGGATGGTTACAAAGGAAGAGGAAGACCGAAGAAAGTATGGATGGATTGTGTGAAAGAGGATATGCTTAAGAAGGGAGTGAATTCAGATATGACGGCTGATAGAAATGTATGGAAGAGTAGCACATACCGTGCCGACCCTCCGTAAGCGATAAGGGCAAGTTGATGATGAATGAATTATATTAGGTTATTGAAATCTTATCGTGGGTTTATAATAAAAATAAAATTATTGTGTTTGCATTGCTTAATGTTAATGACCTGATCATTTTAGTTTTATTACAATATTGTTTATTTTATGCATTTTTTGATAAAAAATTTACTGTCATAATGCAATATGTATTAATCAAGTGCCTAATGTTGTGGTGCTGTTCTGTAATGTATCTTTATAGGTATTTGGTTAGGTTATAAATTAGTGTCACCGTCCCTCTATATAACGTCGGTGGCTCAGGGGTGGCACTTGTTAACACAGTTGATTATTGCACATCCTGGGTTCGAATTCCGTAATGAACTGGTCTATTTTTCGATTTTCAAATTTCATATGTACTTTTAACCGACGTTTTTACAATAAAGGAAAACATCATGATCCAACCTGCACATATCTGCCGGGAACATACAGTGAGCTGATGATGGTTAATGCCCTCAATTACCCCATATTGTATTCAAATTTTAGTTTTATTTTTAGTAATAGGAAAAGAAAAATGAATTATAAAATTTACATTTTGCAAGTTGGAGACCGTGAAAAGGAGGCGACCGTGAAATTTAAGCAAAAAGTTCCTTATTGTTACTTAAAAACATTTTGTTATTAAAATGTTATTTTCATATTAATTTAACAATATTGAAGGTTTAATTTAATTGCACACCACACATGTTATTGTCAACAAGGAACCAGTAAAATTATAAAACTTTTTTGATTACGTAATATTATTTTCGCATTAATATAACCTTTATTGTATTCATCATCACCAGCTCACTATACGTGCCCACCGAAGGGCTCGGAGCCTACCCTAAATTTAGGGTGACTAGGCCATAGTCAACCACGCTGGCCAAGTGCGGGTTGGTTGACTTCACACATATCTTTGAATTTCTTCGCCGATATGTGCAGGTTGCATCACGATGTTTTCCCTCACCGTACGAACGTCGGGTTAATTACGTACATATGAAAATTCGAAAAATCGAAAAATCACATTGGTACATGGCGGCGGGATTCGAACCCAAGACCTGTAGATTACAAGTCATGTGCTTAAACCACTGAGCCATCGACGTTATTGTATTCAATTACTTTAAAATATGAACTACATGAGATTATTTCATCTGCAGATAAATCTTAGAGTATTTAAATAAACCTGGGTACACTTCATGGACATTCGAGTTGTGTATGGTCAAGAAAGGCCATTAGAGAGATTGGTGCGATTTAACTGCGCGGACATGCGTCATTGCCCAAGCGTCGTTCTGCGATTGACCTTTTATAGAACGTGCTATTACATGTGACATTGAAGTCTAGAATCAGACCTTTAACATAACATGGTGTTTATTTACTTAGTTTCATTATAGAATATACCAATATAAAAGTGTATTAAAATTACTTCAGTTATTAACACACTGAGAGTGAATTTTATAATGAAACAATTACGGATTATGAGTATGAAAGTAATTTTTTTGTTTTATCTATCTAACAAGAATATATCAGGGGACAATCTTCTTCCTTAGCTGCTTGGCCGACTCAGAAGAGTGAAGGTAATTTAATTTGCACTCTGTCAAAGGTTATTTGGAGTACAGTCAGTTAAAATCTAACCATTGGTTTTATAATTTGACATTAATTTATACTGAATCGCTGTAAAATTACACAGTTAAAGACCGGAAGGTCGGGAAGGATGCTCGTGGCAGGATAGGCTCGCATTTTCAACACGTTTCCGTCGATTGTACAATATCGTACACTGGTCGAGTGCGCGTCAGTGAAAGTCGAGCCCGCGTTAGTACAGCATAGCTGGTATGCTGTAGCTGATAATTACTGTTTGAATTGTTTTATTATGGGATTCAATGTGTCATTGGATGCGTCCGGCAAGAAGAGGTTGATGTTTTTTGAGTGAGTTCTTTCACTGTTTTTAGAATAACCTATTGCTAAAGTTATTGTTTGCTGAGTAAACGTTCGTTTAAATTATAATTAAAAATAATGTCTTGTTATCGGAATAATATATTCGCGTCGCAAACCCATGAAATTAAAACTCGATTAAATGTTATTAACTGGTTAATCGGTGGATTTATTTATGGCGCATGTTTTGTAAGATAGTTGTAGTTTACTGCAAATTGTCTTGAGTGATGAATATGATTTTAGAAGACGATAATATTTCAGGCTATAGTCTGACCAGATATATTAAAATCCACGCCATATCGATTTGTTTCTTTGCGTAAATTAGAACGTTATGTAATGAAGAAATCGATTTCAGGCCAGAATATATTCTGGACAATAGTTGCTGTATACTATAGGTAGTACCCATAGTAATAGTTGCCTTTGTACATGCCCATCTTTGTTAATAATACGAGTATCATTATCATTATTAAAATAGTCAATTGTGAAAGACTAAATGTCTGTAGGTTGTGATTTCTGACTTGTATGACACGAGAAATTGGAAAATTTAAATCTTTGCAAATTTAATTAAATTAACATCAATTGAATGACCATTATGTCTAATTGATTTACAATACTTCATTTAAATAAGTCATGATTTTTGGCGGTTAAATACTTAATTATAAATTTTAATTACGTTGTCATTATTAACGTTATTTAAAATTTTAACTAACATATGAGTTAATTTTAAAGGTCTTCATGATCTATGAACTTACGAATGATAATTTAAAAACTATTACCTTCTAAAGCCCGCAACATTTATTCAGTTTAAAACTGGCATATGTAGGCATAACAGATAACTATTATACAATAGCTTTTGCCCGCGACTCCGTCCGTGTGGAATAAAAGTAAGTAGCCTATGTGTTCTTCCAGACTATGTTTTACATCTATGCCAAATTTCATTCAAATCCGTTCAGCCGTTTAGGCTACACACTAACAAACATCCATCCATCCATTTAAACTTTCGCATTTATAATATTAGTATAACAGTTTAACTGATAGATAAAATGTTGCCTGCACATGTAAGTTTTAACTGTTTAATGTTCTGGTAAAATTAAAAGTGTGTAGCGTAGCGTGGCTGTAGAAGGTAATATTTTTTAGTAATAACAAACTGACAATTACGTCAAATCAAACAACGAATTTAATTAACAAATGCGACTTTGTTATGATAAGTTCAAATATTTTATAATCATTTAACGAGTTGAGTTTCGCAAATACCCTGCATTCCAAAGTCTATGTTTATTATACCGCATACTCAGGCCCTTTGTACGCAAGTTGATGTTCGAAATACCAAGATTTGTCACTTACGTTTGTCATAGAGTTTCGTACATAGACGCGCATTTCTATCTGTCATTCTTGAAGCCATTATTAGAGGAAGTTTGAGAGTAGTCCCAGTGGTTAAGTAAATAAGGAGTAAAAGGTTAGCGTGGTATGAGAAGGGATGAATCGCATGTAGCAAGAAGGACGTTAGTTATGAATGTGGAGGTACACCGGTAGAGGTA
>LD689013.1:619065-636957 GCA_003118335.3 Papilio memnon
ACTAGCGATATCACATCGAAAATCACTTAGTAAAAGTATACATAATTTCATTCGAAACAAAGTTAAAAAAGTGTATTACCAATGCCTGGACATCCTCTACCCGTCCATCTTTAGCAGCAGTGAGGAGTCGGCGCTCTTTATCTACACGCTCTGCTCTCTGGGCCGCTTCTAGCAGCCGCTGAACATCGTGCGTCTTGCTGACGTCACACGCCGTCTGACCCTCGCCGTTCATTATATTCACGTCAGCTTTGTAGTTCAGTAAGAGAATCACTAATTCCTGTATAATTGAGTTTTTAAGATTTGCTTGAGTGATTGTTGTGTTATTCGATGAGACTAGAACATGGGTCTATAGAGTGAAAACAGTGAAATATAAAAGGATTTCAAATAAGACCACATTTTTGGTAGGTGCATAATCTAGTCTAGATTATCGATTAGCAAGAACCATGCCCCAAAGTGTCATATAAATAAATTATTTTATGATAGCAGAGTTAATCATTTGTTATTTGACTTGTTTAAATTCTGACAATTTATTAATTCAACTATACTAACTTCATTTCCAGTGAAAGAAGCTTTATGCAGCGCGGTATCGCCATTGTCATTAACTTCGTCCACATTAACACCGCTGTCAAGCAGCAACTCAACAACTTCCTTGTGTGCGAAATACGTAGCCAAGTGGAGCGGTGTCCAGCCATAGTTTATTCTGCTTGTCCCTGGAACAATAAGGTACAAGACTCCCGATAGGAACAAATTACAATGGCTTCATTGAAAAGCTAAACCCTACTAAAAGGAGATAACCGAAAATAGTATTGATGCGTAAATGGGGAATTAATTCTGATGTGACAACTGGAATGTATGGAAGACTAACTGTCGCCCACAACACCGTCCGCGCGGAATTTAATATACCTTAATAAGTATGTATGTGTTCTTCCATACTATAACCTATATCTATGCCAAATTTCAGCATGGTCCGTTGAGCTGTTCTGGGGATACAAACATTCGTCCATGTTAGTAAACTTTCCCATTTATAATATGAGATGGTAAGAAGTAAGATTAGGGCATACTGTAAAGGAGCAGACTGACAATCATCTGTTTTACATTGATTTGAATGTACTCATAATAAAAAGCCTCACTGTGGGCTCGCTCCAAAAAAAATATACAACAAAGAAAAAAATCTAGCCAAGTCAAGGTCGTCCATATTAAAAAAAGATCCATAGTTATAATATATGCTAATAAGTCTGTAAAACAAGTTTTCTCAACAAATAATATAATATTAGATATTACAAGCTAAAATATGTTTTATTTCAATGTAGTAAAGTTCATTTTAGTTAACATTGTGTGATATGGTATATGAATTTCAAACAACTTTAAGTATAAACTTGATATTTCCAATAGCTGACTCATAACCTGAGTGTATTAAGTTACATTACAATATCACATCTATACATACAATAAAATTGGAGTGTCTGTTTGTAATATCAAAAGAAAAATACAAGATTTCGAGATGATATATTTGCATTGCCAATAACGCAAATCACAATTAACATTTTTTTGTCTGTCCGTATGCAAGCCACATTTGTTTCGGGTAATATCCCAAACAGCTGGGCTGATTTCGACCGGACTTTCATTCAAGGGCAGCATAGGTGGGCATATTATAGGCTTTTTTATCCTAATATTGCATGGACAAAGTCGCGGACAACTGCTAGTATTTTATATATTCTGTTCGTATAGTTATAGGGTGTGTATGTTTTACATAATTTATGCTAATCCATGTGTATGTGACCATGAGGGTATAACATGTTTGTTACTACTTTCATTATTGCATAACTTTTTAAAATAAATTCTAACAATCTGGCCATGGAAATATTTTTTATTGAATATCACAAATATAATTGTAAATTCCATTATGCCTTGTGTTTCATAACACAAAGAGATATTATTACACTTCTGAAAAGATTCTGAAAGTAGGACGATTGGTAGTTAAATTAAAAAGATAAAAGTTTAAAACGGTATGAGGAGGGAAAAATTGCATGTGACACAAAAACTATAGTTATGAGTGTGGTGTACACCTATAGAGGTACAACTAGGAAGAAAGGCAGGTATTAAAAGTCGACATGACCAAGAAGGGAGAGAATCCTAAGATAACAAACCATAATTTTAGTCCCTTATCCTTTCCACTCTTTTCTTGGGAGGAAAGGATGGGAAAAGTGAATTTGACAGTAGAGGATACATAGGAAGAGCAGTGGATTCAGATGGAGATTGCTTGTTTGCCACCTTATATTTGTAAAATAAAATAACAGTAGTTAGATCTATATGGAGGACGAAAACCTGATAATCTTACCATACATGTGGGATAAGGATGATGGATGTTTTGAGAGTGTGAACTCAGAAATATGTGCAAGTAAACCTTGGTAAAGGCAAGTACTTCTTTTTCAATTTCTTTAAATTTACTCTTTAAAGAACTAATTCTTAGTTATAAAAAAAAATGTTTTCAACTTGTGGATGGAATTATAGAAAAACATAAAAACGTACCTTTGCAGTTAATATCCAATGTCAATTTTCCCTCTCTCTTCGCTTCAAGCAAAGCTTTAACGACTGATAATTCTCCATGTCTGGCTGAATATAACAGAGATTCTTCAGCCTCTCGGCCAGGATCGGCTTTTGAAGACATGATTAAAAAGTTTTTTGTTCACGATTTTACTTTTTAAATACAAAGTTTCCACTACTTATGCTTCTGAGTTTATACTATTGAGATCTTAGTGACAAATAACAACTGAGTAAAATGAGAAAAGAATTGATTTAAATTAGTTGTTATTAAATTTTATACATTGTGTTAAAACCATGACGCGAATGATATTTTCACTAATTTACAAAATTAGTGCAGATAACCTAATTTAAACTCGTACAAAGTAGGCGAAATGCCATTAAATTATTTATTGCGTTAACCGATTTTTAATTATTCACACAACTGAAATTGCGTCACTGCATAAACATTAAGCACGACAGATGACATATTTTTGTCAAAATGTCACAACTTAATTGCAAACTTGCCATAATATTTTCTTTCATGGAAATAAAGTATTGCAAGTATCATTTTTTAAAATAATTGAAAACTATTTTATGCTCCTCTAGAAGTTTAAACTTTAATGAACAGTACTAGTCTGATCCATAATTCCGACTAAAATCACAGCTGTAAATGTTTTATAGCTGTTTGAAGTAAATAAACTTAAATCTATTTTATTCTATAGTGTTGCTATAATAAGAACTGATAATGATAATGACATTGATAACTGATATCACCTGACAACTGTAAGCTTATTTGTGACATTGTGATTGTGATTATTGATTGATATTGCTGAATGTTTATATCAGTTTACATTTATAAAGAGTTTTTGACTCTTTCCCGGATATTAAGTAGTAAATCAAAGTTAAATCTTTTACTCATTAAAGTTTGTCCTACTTACAACGTAAACAAATGGAAGATAACATAAAAATCTGTTGTAGAATATGTTTGGACGTTGAGACGAAACATGTATCGATTTTTGAAGATCCCGCTGTTCTTTTACATATAAAATCATGCTTATCTATCAATGTAAATTCTAACGATGACCTTCCTAAAGATATTTGCGTAGTTTGCGTATCGCAGTTATGCGATTTTTACAATTTCCAACAAAATGCTCGATGTTCACAAGACTGGCTGGAATCATCGCAGACAAAATCAAAGAAATCATCTGAAACTAAGACTTATATACAGCCGTTACCTGATTCTGAATACAATTCGGACTCCCTACTAGAATTTCTAAATAATACAGCAAATATAGAGGAATACCTGAATAATTTAGGTAAAGAAGATATACCTTCGATAGTAAACTTGCTTGATAAAACAAGCGATCATAACATAGAGTTTACAAAATCAATTAATAAAGTAAATAAACAGGCTAGTCCTAAGAAGAAGGAATCACCAAAAACAAAGAAATGTATTAAAATGGATATAGATGTTTTAGATTCTGATGCTGAGTTAGTAAAAGGAATACTGTTTAAAGAGACAGAGCCCAAAACTAAAAGTAATCATGTAAAATATGATAAGACAACATGTTTTGGTTGTAAAACAAAATTTGACGATATACAAAAGTTATCACAGCATTTAAGTATCTGTGAGATTGCATTTAGAACATGCATATATTGCAATACACTATTTGATTCTAAGAAAAAAATGAAAACCCACTCAATCATTCATGGAATATTAACACAAATGAGTTGCATCTGTGGAAAACAGTTCAGAAACAAAGAATTACTTTTAAAACATTATAACAGTTGTAGAGTGGACCAATTGTCTATGTTAGGGTTGTGTCATCGCTGCAAACAGTGTGGAGTAATATTTAAAGACAGATTTGAACTCTACAAACATGCAAAGCGACATTTAATTAAATCGGCTGAAAAGATTTGTGATATATGCGGACATACCTGTATAGGTGCAGACACATTAAATAAACATAAGAAAAAGGAACATGAACAACCTGACAACTTATTATATAGGTAAAGAAATATTTTTTAATTAAATTATAAATGTTCATCTGAAGTCTCTTAGTCCAGTTTTTCTTTTAATTAATTTGATTGTCACTGGTTTTATTATTAATAGTGATAAAGCCTGAAAAAGATTACTATCACATTTAATTCCTACAAGTAAAATATGATGAGAAAAATCCATATGTATAAAAGTTCTCTGTGTTGTGTAATTTTTTAATCGATTTTTTTAACTACTTACAGATGTAAGATTTGCAATGAAATATCAAAAAACCATAAAGAAATGTACATCCATGTACAAAATCACACCTCAAAGCAGGTTATTAGTGGTCACTTGTGCGAGTCCTGTGGTCACAGTTTCGCGACAAAAGCCACGTTGTTACGTCACTCTTTGCAGCATGTGGCACAAACTGATCATCAATGCTCATTCTGCTCTAAAAAGTTTCTAAATGCTAAAACTAAATATGAACATCAGTTAACACATTGTGAGATTATTATGTGCGATAGATGTGGTAATAAATTCGATAAAAATAAATCGGAGCGTCATGTGTGTGTTTAACAAAATGTATTTAGTTTATAAGTATAAAAACATCTGTAAATAATGTTTATTTAAGTTAGCGATTCATTATTGCGATGTGTAAAAAAAAGAAATTGTTCTAAATTATTTTTATTTGTAACAAATTACACAATATACAAATCTATTACAAAATAATAACATCGAAAATGGATTAAATACATAATAATGGTATTCGTAATACGCAACAGAGAATGATCGAAATCGCTAGTTGAAAAAATTGCTAGTTGTTTGTCATAAGGCGCGTAATTCTACCACAGAAGTCACGGTAATTTTTCTTAGGGAAAAATAACATTGTAAAAACTAAACAAAACAAAACTTGTCCATACAAATATTCTTAATATCTAAATATATGTATAGTCAAAATATTCTAAATAAAGTTAACAAAAGCTAAACCAACCCCTGTGACCGAAATTAAAGAAATCCATGAGAATTATTCTTATGCGGTAAGGCAGCATGTTGTTGAGAGCTATCAGTGGCTTCATGATTGAGGGTATGCTGATTTCTTTGCGATTTCTACGAATACCTGTAAAATCAGACAATAATTAACAAATTCAACACTATTAAACATTAATGAAAATAAAATGTGCAAAAAAACTGGTCACTTTTTCAACATTCCAAAATTAGTTTTATTCAACAAATAATAGATGGCGTGGATTACAACTGTGAACGAGTATCTAAAATGCTCACCGTCAATAATGATTTTGGCGGCTTCCTTGGGCGGGATCTCGGGATAAAGGTAGGCGAAGCGGTGCGCAGGCGCAAGGTATGAACCCGTAGATAACGTCGCCAGGTACACTGACGTCGTGTAAATATTCTTCGTCCAAGTGTCTAAACGTAGCTCCTCTGTTATAGCGTCCATCAAGCCTGACAATTAAATCTGTTAATTTGTTATAAAAATCTTACGTTGTAAGAAGCAATAAAATAGGAGTTGTGCAATTCATTGTAAATTCACTAAGGTCGACTTCAGATATTTGTCTAATATGCGGTACATAAGTTGTACCTCTGAGACCGTATTTAGCAGCACAGTACGGCACATTGTCTGCGCAAGGCATAAGGCCCGCGCTAGAGTTTATCGCAACGATGTGACCACGTCTCTTCTCTATCATGCTCGGGAGGAACGCTTGTATAATCTGTGGAAACGCATAAGTAAATATTAGACATTCAACTTTAGGATCACTGTAATAAGGTCCAATATACAACGACCATTGAGCTCTACAATGAATACTTCTGAATGAAATGTCCAAGCGTGGACTGCCTTGATCAATCTGGATCTATCTTACCCAAAAATGCGCGAGTAGGTTGATCTCAATGAGCTTAGCGATGGCGTCCGGCCTGAAGTGAGTCACGGGCCCGCTGGAGCAGGCGCCTGCGTTGCTCACTACGATGCTGACGTCAGACAGTTGACGCAGCAGCCGCGCACCTAGTGAGAAAACCTGCTCCCGTGACGTCACATCTATAGTGAACCCGAAGCACTGGGAACAAAGACCAAGAGTCAACGGTAGTCTTTGCGGTCAAAGGGTTAAATTAAATGATTAGTTATATTGTTGGGTATTGCAAATAAAATTACCTCGCCGTCCTTCCTCCGTATCTCATTGACGACAGCGTTGTTACGGGGCGTGTCATAGTCCCAGCAGATGACGGTTGCGCCCAGATCGGCGAATTGTAGTGCCAGCTCGCGACCCAAACCCTGACCGGAACCCGTGATCTGAAGCATAAGCAATATGCAGAATACTAGAAGATTCTATTTATCATTGTACTAACATGTAAGTCTTGAGAAGCTTTGATACGATTTTTTCGCTATTCCAAGCTTACTACACACGTCATTATGATCATGAAATTCAGATCTTATTATGGACGAAGAGAACTATACAAAGGAACAAACCAAAACAGTCTCTCCATACAAATTCTTCATAGTTGGTGGGATCAGCACCCTTACAACAGCAATGGCACAAGTGGAGCAGAGTTTAACGATGAGAACGAGTGTATCCAGTGCCCAAAGCGGCGCTGTCGACATGCCCCCGCTGCCCCACCACGGTAACAGCCATCTCTCTTGGAACGCCCTGAACTTCCTAGCTATGTAACCTATGTAACGAAATATCAAACCTTTACTTCGCATAAAGCTTTTGTATAAAAGTACATCAACATTCAAAATGTCTAACTGGAAAATGACAGAAAGTAAAATGATTGTTAACTTTTTTTAAATTACAGTCATCATAACGGCCAGTTTAAAAAAAAAGTCTGCTTACAGCTTACCACACTTAGCTACAGGCGTGAGTGCGAATGTTTGCACCATATTATAGAAGTAAATCGTGGTTTTTAATTTAATTTAAAACAATCGAAATAGAATATACCTAACTAAGTCTTTTGTAATCGTAAGATAAAAAAATGATCTGGTATAAACAAAAAAAAAATATGTAAATGACGTTTCTCAAACGTCAATAAAGTAAATAAGGCAGAAAAAGTCTAATTTCTATAAATATTAACATTAATCGAAAATATTTTGATTATTTTCTACGATGGCGAAACCTTTGCAGAAAGATAGAGAAAACAGATCTGCCGATAAGAAAGATTTGACTTTCCATCCATACACCATCACCCCGGAGACTGCTAAGACTGCCGTGTTAATCCTCGAGTCTCCCGAACCAGAGATATTATGCCAGGTTTATTTTTATTTAGTCGTACGTTTTCAGGAACTACTATAAAAAGTCCATACAATTTCACATTTGGAGCAAAAATATAGCTTGGAGATGTATGGCACCAACTAACAATAGCATCAAAATAAAAATGTTAACATTTCCGTGTTTCATTTATAATGAAGATTTTATCCGCGTCATTATAAAAAGCTGTACACTGAAGAGCTTTAAGCCTACCCTAAGTTAGAGTTGACTAGGCCATAGTTAACTCTTCAAGAAGTTTCGATTTACACATTTTGATTAACTTAGCTTAGTGATAATGGCTTCCAAATTTAACGGGGCTATATTTTACGGGTTCATTCTAGTCCAAAGGTTTTCTTAGTATTTCTTTTCCTGGAGATCTTACTGAAGAAAATTATCTAACTCGAAGTCTTTCGTTAGACGCTACGCGCGATCACAAAGTTCTCAGCGCAAGACATGCTGAACCGTCAGCTGTTGTTTGATCTGAGTGCGATCCGGTACATCCTGCCGCACGTTGATCACGCCGAGCTGAACATTCGCCGGTTCGCGCTAAAAGCGCTCGCACAGCTGTGCCAGCTGCCGCAAGCGCCCGAAGTCGTGCTGGAAAACCCACAGAACTTGAGGAAAATCGCCTTGATGCTCGCCAAAGTAAGTAGCGACGTTCGTTTTTACAATCTCTTGCGTGTTGCAAAAGAAATTTGCTACATGGGGCCTTTCTCGTTCTATATCCAACAATATCGCCGTCTATAGATGATTGTCAAAGTAGTGAAGATTATGCAGATATCCTGTAGTATTAATTGTTTGTTGAGGTGGAAGACATATTCGTGCTGGAGTTTGCGTCGCTGGTGTTGTCTGAGCTGACACGCGAGCCGCTGGGCTGCGACCAACTCGTTTCCGCTAACATCCTCAACACGCTCTTCAACCGCATGAAGAACAGCACCGATCCTGATGTGCAGAATAATTGTCTGCAGGTTTTTACCTTTGTTTTGCTTTTGTTTTGGACCGTCTCTACCCATTTTCTTCTTTTTACGTATTAGTAACTATTACACAATCTAGAATTTTTCTATACAATTATTCTCAACGTCGATGGTGTGCTAATTATAGTTACGTCTACGACTTCTCACAGACTCTCAGTAACCTGCTGGCGGACCCAGTGTGCGCGTCGGAAGTGACGAAGAGTAACCAGTTCAGCTGGGTTTCGTTGCTGGCGCTGATGCAGAGCGAGTACCTGGCCATCCAGCACGCCGCCCTGCGCACCGTCGACCAGCTAATCAGGCGTTATAAGGACTACGCGGTCCAGAAGACCTTTAGAGCTTCCACTGGCGTTCTCGACCTGTGTGATATTTTAGAGGTCAAATATCTCATTGATATTTTAGTGCACTTTCTGCTTTGGGGTAAATAATCGTGTGACTCAAGTATTTTATTTATAAGAGTTACCACTAGTGTCAATAAAATTAATGTACTTCAACCATCCAAGTTCAAAAGATTGCCTCAAAGATCTGTCCATCACAATCACACAATAGAATTGCTCACTATAGTGGTCTCTGTATACCGTAAATAGTCGTACGAGTTCCGCGACGTGCACACGGAGGTGCTGGGCGTGCTGCGCGACTACGCGGAAACGGAGGAGAACTCTTCCCACCTGTATCAGTCGGGTTGCGTTCTGCGTCTGCTTGCCTACCTCGACATGGCGCTGCCCGCCATGAAGTCGCACTGCCTCGCCGTCCTCACCAAGATGTCCTTTACCACCAATGGCAGAGATGTAATCACATTACAACGTTTAAGTACTCTAACATACTTGAAGGGCCCTCTTACTAAATTCTTCTCAAAATATCTCATCTAATTTTTTCAAGTGCCGTTCCTATGGATGTAAATGTGTAGAACTATTGTGAGCCTTACTGAGAGGTTAACTCCACAAATGATGTACCCAGGCACTGTACCAGACGGGCACGGACCTGGTGTTCTGCAGCCAGCTGATGAGCACCAACACCGACCTGCTGGCGGACGCTGCGATGGGCGTCGCCAACATGACCAAGCTGCTGCCGGCTGCCGTGCGCATGTCCGACACCAATATTATTGAAGCTCTCTGCGGTAACTGCAGTCAGAATCATATAACTTAATTAGGTTTAGGGATAGGGGAAGAGTTTTGCTATATAAGTTCAACTATAAGGTATCCTGGCTGATGATGGGGCGCCGTGGTTCTTCGTGCGTATAAACTCGCTGCGTGCGCTGGCCGAGCTCTGTCGGATCATACCCAAGGCCGCCTACAGGCTGGTGGAGCCCAGCACATTCACTACGCTCAGGAATATTAACAAGAAAGGTTAGTTATGTAGACTCCAACATTTTGATATCAACGCTAGACCCAGTACGATTTTTACCGAAGAGAGAGACGGCAATACTGTACATGTTCATTCTGCTTGCATTTTCAAAAGCAGATAAAACGGTGTTTTTTACTAATTTTATTTAATTTTCTTTGTGTATTTTCTCTATATAAATATGTGGTATGGTATAAGTGCAGTGGCGGATACTCCAATCGAAGCACAGCGCGTGGCAGTCCAGTGCTACATCAACCTGCAGTGCTACCACGTCAGCCTGGCCGCCATGCTCAACGCAGAGTTTATATACGAGTTGCTCAATATACTGCAGGTAACTATAATAGTAACAATTTGTAAACATTATCCCTTAATTCGACGGAGTTTTTTTTTTGTAAAAAAATATGTTACCAACACTAAAATCAAAATGTAACGTATTTTTCTCTAAACTATAATAGTTCAGGAGATTTTTTTAATTAGTCGTTCGTCACACTGGACACTATCGAATTGATTAAAATGTTAAAGAGGTAATAGTAAGAATTTATGTTTCGAATAATTATGCTCGCAATGTTTTGTTTTCGATTAATAATGTTGTTAAAAATCTTTCAGCGAATAGATATCAAATTGAAAATGATGACTTGTACCACGCTTTGTGGGCTGATGGGAGAGGAAGTTAGCAAGGAATTGTTCTCAGCGAGAAAAGGGGAAGAGGTATTTATTTATTAATCATATCAGATATGTCTGACAATTGAAATTTTAAATGAATACATGCTAGTTTATTTTCTGTAGGTGGTATCAAACAACCTCCTGATTGAACACGTGGGGCTGCGCACTGCTCTGTGCGAGTTGATCACAGTGAGCGTGACTGACGAGGGCGCAGATGTCTACCTGGAACTGGGCACTGTGCATTAGTTAGTCAAATTACTTTTATAACAATATTGCCACTTTGGTCTATATGTATTGTGACAGTTGAAAATCATAGTGAGATGTTTGACCATATTTCGATAGCTTTAACATAAACTATCGTATGTTAGAGAGGAAAATTTAGATAAATCTTTAAATATTAGTACAATTACTACATAAAATAAAGTGTACTCGTAAATCGCAATAGTCCACGTAGTATTTATTATTTTTCGCATAACTATTGTTAATAATGTGGTATATAACAGTTTGGTAGAGAACAAGCAGGCGCGGTACGCGGTAGCGGCGTGGGAGCCGGCGCTGGAGGCGATATTCCAGCAGCACGCCTCCGCCAAGCTGGCCTACACCGGCCGACTGGACATCAATGATAACACGAGGGTGAATAAAACAAATTATTATAAATTGTAAAATAAATATGTAAATTGTTCAAAATAACGACTCATCTAAAATGCAATACTTTTTTGAGGACCTTTAGCTATAGGGGAAGCTATAGGGAGCGAAATCGAATTATTTTGAAGAAAAAAGGGATTTTTCTGATGTTTGCCTTTCTATTAGATGAGTTTTATTAATTCGTGTGTTTAATAGGACGGTTTCTACGTACTGAAACGAATATCGAGCCCCTTTCCGACATTACGTGCTCTACTGGAAATAGCCGACCCGACTCGATATCCAGTGTTTGTGTGCTCCTTCCAACCACCTGATGCCGAGAGCATTTCAGCTGTCGACTTGAGAACACCGAGTTAGTAGCTATGTAAAAATTTTCACTTAAAAGACCTATTTAGTTGAATAAGATAAGGTCTTTTTGTCATAATCTTTAAGTCTTTTCCCAGAATATTCGCCGACGTTAAGGTCTGATCGCAGCCTAATCCCCGGTCAACTGCTAGACGATAAAAACCTCCGTCACTATTTGCTGCGTTTGCGCATCTGGTTTGGTGATCCGTGAGTAAAAGTTTGTTATTTCATATAAATAGTTTTATTTTACTTTAAAATACCAAGTATAAAATAAATTCCTTTGTTTTCAGATCTAAATCTGTGCACTACCTGGAGATAGAAGACGCACATTATGAAGTCAGGTAAGTTTTTATTGAATTAGCGTCCCACTCTAGCATACCACCAGCACAGAACATTGAAGTTCAAGTAGGTCACTGTAAATACTTCAATGCTCTAAGCCAAAGAGTTTGTGAAGGTGTGGTCTGTACGATGATGTAGTCTGTGGTGAGTTTGTATGTGAATGCCGGTGTTCAGATACCGCGACAAGTGCACGGAGGTGTCGTCGACGCTGAAGCAGAAGGCGTCGCTGCTGGCGGAGTACGTGGCGGAGGTGATGAGCGGCCTCACTCAGGAGCGCGACTGCTCCTTGCCCTGCGTCGACATACATCTGGCTGACATCATGGTATTTCGACAACGTTTGTTCTTATCAACACTTTAACGCGCCCGTGAGAATAGGCGTACTACGTTCAGTTTAAAGAAATATTTAAAAAGCGTTTACTAAGCAATCATATTCAGCGACTTCAAAATATATTAAGCCTTATGGTTTTGATAGCATAAAGCACTCAACTTTACGCCTTTATTCTGTGAGTTTGAAAATACACTTATCCAGTCAGTCCAATTTTATTAAGGTATTTTACTAGGAACTCTAGTGTTGTTCTTGTTGTAGATGGAGCTACGTTCCAACATCATAGGGCTGGGTTTTGTGAAGTGCGGCGGGGCGCTGGAGCGCGCGCTGCTGTACAAGGTGCTGGCGGACCGCGCGGGGCTGCCGTGCGCGCTGGTGAGGGCTTGCAGCGCACGCGCATGGTGCGAGGTCGCCGTGCCCGAACCAGACCCGGTATATTGCGAATATCATTATCAGTTCAAGGATTAATCATTATTATTTTAATGAACCATCATTATTTGTTTACTGAACACTTTTTTATATTATTACATTTTAATGTTTTTATTTGCTTATTTGTAGGCGGATACCGACGTAGACCAGAATTACCCAGCAGGTTTGCTCCGCGCTAACTACGTGGTGGACTTGGTGCAGTGCCCGGGGCGGCTGCTGCCGCTGGGCGGGGTGGAGGCGCGGCTGGTGTGCGGGCCGGCGTGCGACGCGCGCTACACTGCGCGCTCGCCGCCCGACATTTGTAAATGTACCAAATAAACTGCACCAATGGATATTGCGTTTCATTTATTACTCTTTACTTTTGATTACGGTAATTGAGAAATTTTCAAGTATAATGTAGAAAAGATTGTTACTAATAGCTATAATACGAAAGTGTAGATTAATGGATGGATGGATATTTTTACTACATATCTTCAGAACAGATTCTGCTGAGAGGCATAGATGTGGAAGTAACATACTCGACTAGGCAGAGAGAACAAAATTTTTTCACCGGTACTTTCTCTGAAAAGTACTATTTACATATACACCTTGTGTCCTTGTAATTACATTTAATTAAACATTTTACTCAATCATATTTTTTTTCCTGTTAATGAAAGATGGATTTTATTATAATTTTGATGCACCATTGAAAAAAAAAATGTTTCGTATACCTTGTGTATATATTTTTTAATTAAAAAAAAATTAATATATTAATTTAGCGAGCACAAACTCGAGTGCTACAGCGAATAGCTAGGCTGGTTTTAATGGGTTAAGTTAAAACACATTTTTTAAATATCCTTAAAATATTTTAATATTGTTTTCACATAGAAACCTGTTTAGACTTGTAAATATATAAAAACATTCTACGAACACAGTTCACAATGGACGGACAGACGATCACAAACATGTAAAATAACTTAAACTTAATAAGACGAGTGTACAAACTTATTTACTAACTTAGAAAATATAAATTTAATGTTATTTGCTATCACTGGCATTTATAGACTTTCAAGGATGTTTTGTCAATTTTACATTGACCTGAAGTTTGAAGTTTTTCCAGTAAGCAATTTCCCAACTTTTTTCGTAATTTTCCCATATAAACCAAACTATATGATAATTATTATCGAATACGAATTTGGAAATTATAAAAACAATGACATTATCCGTACAGTTGCCGTTTCCTCATTGGTCAAAGTTTGTCGCTTGATGACTTTGTTAGTTCAGGAAATTACCAACTGCCATATAACCTTGTAGTAATAAGGTCTGTACAATATTATCTCAGTTTTTGTATAGAAAATTATATGTATAGATGCATTAAAAATTGAATAATCCTAATTTTTTATCTAACACTAGCTGTCGCTCGCGACTTCGTCCGCGTGTCACTGATAACGTAGCTTTTTAATTGTGAAAGAATTTTTAAAAGAGTTTTTGAGTTATTTCAATACATACAGACATACAAATATTTCCTCTTTATAACATTAGTATAGATAAAAGCGACTTTAACCCTTAAATGCATATTGTTGCCAAAAGTCTACAAAGTATAGTTTTTATTGAAACCAAGATTTTTTAAATTATTATTTCCCTTAATCTGTGACTCAAAACCTATACTGAAATATTTATTTCACAATTAAATAAAAAAGCATGCATTTAAGGATTAAAAGCGAAACATGTAGTGTAAAATTGTAAAACTAATATTTTTACATTAAAATAACAATAAAAAACGTTGTTACATAAACGTGGGTGAACATAATTCAAAAATTAACATTAATTCAGTCTAAATTATAAAACTGGTAAAAATTGTTATATAAAAACCATAACGGTGGTAATTTTATTTAACTAAAATAAAATCCTACAAAAGTATGTATTTTAACATAAAAATCAGTGCAGTTTGTCAAATATATTATAATTATATTATCGGGTATCAGTTTCTTAATTGACAAAAAACTAGAAAATTGATTTTTTCTCATTTCCGATAGGTTTAATTAATATAAAAATTAAACAGGACATTTTATGCTTAATTAACCTAGTTGTTCGTGCTTAATATTTAAAAAAATATAAATAATGGAAAATAGTCTTATCGTATGTGATAAATTCTAACATCGTTAATATTTACTGGACAGCACCTAATTAATAAAAAAATACTAGTAAAAATCTTATGAAACACCTCTATTAGAAAGTAAACATATGTGAAATGGAACATATTCTTTAAAACAAAACATTTTTAGTTCGTAAAAACGGCAGTTTATATGCGAATAAGTTCAAAATAATTTTAACCTTATAGGTAAACAAATAAAGTTCAATATTGACAACACAGTTTACACAACTCTCATAGAACTACGTGTTAGTGTAATTAGTACCTTATTATGTACACATGTAGGTATAAACTGCATCACACTGTGGTCTGCGGCACGCCGTGCACCAGCTGCGTGCGCGAGCGCGCGCGGGGCGCGGGGGCGGGCAGCGCGGGCCGGGGGGCGGGGTCGCGCGACACCACGCCCTCCTTCAATGACAATGCAGACCCTGTTGACGCCTCTGATGGTGGACGTGATGATTGTAACGTGATCGGTTGACTGATCTGTGGAAATTATTATAAAAAAATTAATAAATAATAATAAACAAGCTGTCATTCCGCCGGAGAGGTATTAAAAAAAAACATAAATAGCCTATTGTGTAGTGTTCTTTCAGACTATGCTCTACATCTATAACATTTCATCCAGATCCATCCAGCCGTTTAGATCCATCATCCATCGAAACTTTCGTTTTTATAGAATTAGTCGAATTCAATATAAATGAGAAATTATAACGAACTCTTCACTTTTAAAAAGGAAACATATACAATCATCGATTAAAACACTAAAACGTTTTATCCATAGACAATTAAATGTTACAATTTCTCCTTTATATTGAATTCAACTTTGTTTTTTTTTGTTCAGAAAACACTAGAAAAGATGAAAATTCACTAGGGATGTTTAAGTTTTAAATAATTGTTGTTTAAATGAGAACTAACCGTGCGTGTGAGTGTCTGCGGCGTGTGCGGCGTGTGCGGCCTCTTGACGGGCACGTCGCGGTACTCGTACACGTTGTCCCGCGAGCGCGCGCTGGCGTTCTCTATGCCGCCCTCGCCCAGCTCCGGCACCATGAAGATGTCACCCTCGTACAGACGGTCACTCTCCCTGCAAATCACAAAACATTATTCAATGCATATACAAAGATATTATCGTCAGAATTATTTAATGACTAGCTTTCGCCCGCGACTCCGTCCGCGTGGGATTAAAAAAAAACAAAAGTGAGTAGCCTATGTGTTCTTCCAGACTATCCTCTACATCTATACCAAATTTCATCAAAATCGGTTCAGCCGTTTAGGCTACAAACTCTAACAACATCCATCCATCCATCCATCCATCTAAACTTTCGCATTTATAATATTAGTAAGATAAGAAGTAAGATTGCATGAACACTAGCGGCCGAATATTAAAACGAAACTCATATATTTCGCTTCGTAAGCGCCGCTTTCACAAGTATTTTTTAAATAGAATTTGGAGGCGTGGCTTTAAAATTTAAGACGCTACATATTTAAATGTCGTTCCAGCCGTTAGTGCAGATTTATCAAATCTACACTAAGGGAACCGCTTAGAGATCACATAAATAATCTAGGTAAAAAGAACATTTCAGAACTATTTACTCTATCTACAGCTATTTAGGGTCCAAGCATGATAGTTTTTTTTATAAATATTCATAACAGTAGGTTTACACTGCAGAAATGCCAATATTTTTTTGCAACACACATGTAAGCAAGTAAAAGCGACATTCAATATAAATAAATATGTCGTTCACCTACACGGCGGGTACCATTTTCCATTTAGGAGGTGCAGACCTGCAATGTTAATCGGTTAGTAATGGCATTTTACTAGTATTAGTAGTTAGTAACGTTAATTGAACTACTTTATAAAGAACAATATAAGCTCTATTATTAACACAATGTTAGTTAATGTTAGCACAGTATGTGAGAGCACAAATTGTCTTGTCGATTACGGGATCATTAGAGATACGTGAATTTGTAAGAAAGATAAATGAGAGAGAGAAAGAGAGAGCAAACATTGATAGTGAGTAATGTATGATAGCAATAAGTAAGGAAGAGGTGCAATGGATGAGAATGAGTAAGAAAGAGCAACGGGAAAAAAGGAATAAATTGTGAGGGAGGGAGAGAGCAATGGGTAAGAAAGAGAAGCTATGGGCGAGAGAGAGGAGCAAGATGTGTGTGAGAAAGAGACCGCGTACTGGATGAGGGAGAGAGAGATAGAAAGCAATGTGTGAGTGAGAAGCAATAGATGATAGTAAACAATGGATGACAGAGAGAGCAATGAGCAGTGTGTGTGAGAGGGAGATAGAGAACGAGCAGCGCATGTACCTCTTCGCGTTGCGCCAGAGCATGCAGCAGAGCACGAGCAGCACGAGCTGCAGCAGGCAGGCCGTCGCCACCGACCAGAACGCGATCTGCAGCGGCTGGCGCGGCTCCCACCAGTACTGCACATATAAGTAAATAAATAAAACACTATTGATCAAAAAACACAAAAGAAAAACAAAATTTGAAATAATTATTTCTTCCCCTCAGTTAAAGGCAAATGTGCGCTTCGCTATTTTGGCGAATCCCGTTTGCTAGTGTATTTACCTCAGTGATAGGTGGATATGTTGGCACCATCCTTCCTATGACAGTGGGCAGGTAGACGGTCCAGAAGGCGAGCTCCGTCTGGCGGTAGTTGAGGAGGATGGAGGAGTTGAAGGTGGTGTTGAGGTTGAGGTAGCGCAGCTGGCCAGCCTGAGCCACCTCGAAGTGCAAGCCCAGGATACGGGAACGGGTTGGGTTCCTAGAAAATTGTACAAAATTAGACACACACGTTATTGTTTTATTAGTTTTTAACAGTGGTAGAGCCCGCTTTAACATCTTTGCACGAATGGGCCGGCTCGCCCCCAGCAATACCACGACCACACAGAAGACAGGCGTGAAGTGGAAGCAATACCGCGTTTCGTCTGATGAGTGTGGTG
>LD689013.1:640304-661352 GCA_003118335.3 Papilio memnon
CCATCAAGCAAACGTCATCTGCATAAAGAGCGTCCAGTATTGACACTTCTTGTACCCTGCGCTTAGATCTAATCACGTCACGTTTTAGATCTAATGAACCTTGTAACATGTCACTAAGAATACAAAATTAGAATACGTACTTTTATCTCGGAATCTGATAACATTGTAATTAAAAATGAATCTTATTGCTTGCGACTTAAAGTACATAATCAAATAAATATTTTACAAATTCCAATTAAAATGTAGAAAAAATATAAATGCATGCAACAAAAATCAACTTCTTGTAATTCTTAAGATTTACTTTATAATATTAAAAATACGAAATTAAATTACATGTATAATTGTTTGTTAATATTTATCTCCAGAACGAACGGAAAGCGCTGAAAATTGTCATATCATAGTCTGGAAGAACACAAATTGCTTGACTCGAGTTTTTATTTTCGGCAAAGAGATAGAAATAAAAGAACAGAGTAAGTCAGATATATTGTGTACCTGTGCAATAACTCTAGAGACGATGTTGCTGGTCTGCGGTGCGAGTGCCAGCAGTCCAGCGGCGGCCGCGCCCGCGCCTGCACCGAACACAGTGATGGAATACTGGTCTCCATTAAACGGCTCGATATTATCCTTCACCCAGCGCAGCGCCATCACCTGGTCCAGCATACCGTAGTTGCCGGGGGAGTTCTCATCTCCCGTGGACAGGAAACCTAGTGGTATTTATATATTAGACTAGCTGTTACTCGCAACTTCGTTCCCGTGAAATTAAAAATTTGAGTTATTTCAATACATACAAAAATACAAATCTTTCCTTATAATAAAATTATTCTATACTAATAAGATAAACAAGCAGCGGATAGTGTAATAATTTGAAAAAAAGGCAAAGCAACCGCTGTCTATGATGCAATCGCAGATGTTGCCTACCCTTAATTAACTTATATACGCACAAGAGGATATTTCCCTTTCTTGGGCATCTCAACCACCAAATTCACTTTCCCTTCCCATCATTGTCTTACAAGAAAAAGGTGGGAAGGGAAAAGGACTTGAATTCCTAAGGACTAAACCTTTTGTTGATGAATTCCAACTCGGTTTTTATATCAATTATACTTTGATCAAAGTACAGTACTAGAAATATTTTTTACATTTTTCAATTAAGAACAGCTGGTCCCTTGAACATTTGACGCCATGTTTTACAATGTCTTTAGAGTAAGCAAGTACCTCTATAAACAAATGCAAGCAGTGTAGAAAGAGACGACACTATTACCTAGCGCGCCGAGCCTGTAGTTGAGTGAGACAACAACAACATTGTAGAATCCCGCCAGCATGTGCGCGGGGAACAGATTAGAGGCGCCCGAGGAGAACTGACCACCATGGATGTATACCATCACTGGGTATTTCTGAGCGGTTGCACCTGCTTCTGTCTGGAAATTAAAAAACAGCCATAAATAGAGCGTAGGTGGCTCAAGGGTTCGAGCACTTGACTTGTAATCCACAAGTCCTGGGTTCGAATCCCGCCATGTACCAATAAGATTTTCGATTTTTCGAATTTTTATATGTACATAATTTACCCGACATTCTTACGGTGAAGGAAAACATCGTGTAACCTGCACATATTCGTGAAGAAATTCAAAGATATGTGGGAAGCCAACCAACCCGCAGTACATAGTGGTTGACTAAGGCCTAGTCACCCTAAGTTAGGGTAGACTCCGAGCCCTCAGTGGGGACATATAGTGAGCTGATCATGATGTTTTTTTAAATTGGCAAATTACAAACGTTGAGTAAAACAGTCATGCTCAGCAACAAGCGTTAATAAGTCGGTCGAGCATTGACTGTGCTACATTACTCGACACTGAAGAAATCAATCAATACAAAGTTGCCGTACAAATTCAATATGTTTTTAACAATTTTTAGCGATTTATACAATGGAGGTTACTTGATTACGTCTTATTATAGGTATTACTTGTGCAAGAAACTTTGCCGATTGACTCATGACGTCAGTAAACGATCGCGGATTTGTTAGAAAGGCTCATCAATAAATGCAAGGCTAATATTAACTTAACGTAACAATGATTACGTTTTAAACTAGACTTCGGGTCAACGACACGATAATTCGTCATCTCGGTAATTGATTCAATTTGCAATGCCAGCTGCATCAATATTAATCTCAATTAGGCATAATTGCCGAATTAATGTCTACCTTAATACTTTAAGATAAGATTGAATTCTCAATAGCATATGGTGTTGCTTTGTTTTTAATCATTATACAGAGCTTAATTAATCGCTACTTCAGATGTTCCTAGTTTTAATATAAGCGGGTGTTTTCTCCTTGTTTCTCGCTTCAGTACATCAATAAGGGAGACAGAGATAGGAAATATTAACGACATTTGCATGTAAATTTTGATACATTAGTAGCTATTTGATATTAAATGTGGGTAATGTTACGTAAAACCGCAATTCAAATAGCGTATTATAATCAGCGACCCAATATCTAAACCGCGACCACAGTGCGTTATGAAATTGATATACAGAATTGGTAATATCATAATTATCTGTAGTGAAATGCATATGAAATGACCCGGCATCACTTGATAATATAGACAAATAAAAAGAAAATTACCTTTTATTTGTACTTTTGAATTAAGTTATTTCAGTTTGACAAAAACAAATATGCATTATTATGTATCCTTTACTTCAATAAATAATAACTTCATACTTACATTTGGCGAGAATATATTGAGGTACAGACAGTCCTCGTCCATGTCTCGGATGCCCTTGGTAGCGCCGGTGTGCCGCACGGGCTGCGGGCACGCCGGGCCCCAGTCCACCGCCTGCAGCAGCTGCCAGCCGGGGTGCTGGCGCGGCGGCTGCACGAAAACTTTGTGTTATACAAAGCTAAATCAAATAATATTTAACAAAAAACCAAAACTGACTTCAAGAGAAAAATCTCAAAAACTATTAGGTGTTAACTATTTACCGGTTTGGATATGTCAAAATCGACCAGCTCTTACTGCTGGAGCCATCTACTGACAAACAGCGAGAACTTAGTTGCGCACCTAATACATGATAGTTTTGAATTTTGAAAAAAGTATGACCAAATGTTGGCTATTCCGCATAAAATAAAAATAAGAATCACGTAAATGGGGTCATAAGTCGTAGAGTTATCGATGTACATTAACAATCGAATTGAGTGCCTCCTCCTTTTAAAGTCGGTTAAAAAAAGACAGTTCTACAGTTTTAAATCAAAAATATATAATAAATGTTCTAAAAAAAATATACAATAAATAAAACAGTGTTTGTAAGCACACACAAATATTACTGTTATAATAAGTTTCCATTCTATTCTATTCATAAAAAGCTATAAACATTCGTTTTTTCTGATAATTAAATAACCACATTTAACAAAGGGGACTTACCTTAAATCTGCCTTCCAAAACAGGAGGTTTAGCATATGGTATACCCAGGAACACTGACACTTCTCCCTGTATCCTCTCCACAGGTGTCAGCCATGGTCGGTAACCAGAATTTGGGTCCGGATTATCATACAAATATACCTGAAAAGTAATGTTTTAATTATCAAATGTGTGGTTTTCCAACTTGACACTTTGAAATTACTATAATTATATGTGTAAAGGTTTACATGGATGGGTGGATGTTAATGTGAATTGAAATTTGGCAGAGATGTAGAACATAGTCTCGAAGAACACATAGGCTACTAATTTTTGTTTTTTTAATTCCAGGGGCATGGTGGGTAAAGGCTAAAACAAAATTGAACCCGAAACTTGGACATAGAAAACAAAATTATTTTACAGTCACTTAACTAATGTACTGTTTAATAAAATTGCGAACATTGTTAATGTTGTTTTAAATTTTAACATGGTATGGACATTACATATTTCCTTCCACATTCCAATATTTAGAAAGTCTATGAATATTGATTGATTGGTTGTTTTTGTTGAACAAATTGTGTATCAGTCTAACATTCATTAATGCTTGTTGTACAGCGTAAAAGATTTAGAAATAAAACTTAGATTTATAGAGACATGTGTATTGGTAAAATGTGTACAGAAAAAGACATAGAAAATATGATGACATTCACAATCTGTTCTAGTATCAATAATTTGTATTCTTCCTTTTTTCTAACTTGTTAAAACCTCAAAACATGTAAAAACTCCTTGAACACTTGTTTATACTCATGTTGTTTTCATGTTAAGTTATAAAGATATCTATGTAAATGTAATAGAAAACATTTTGATAGGATAATCTTACTTATCAATATAATAAATGCAAAAGTTTAGATGGCTGTTTATTTGAGTATTACATTTAGCATTAATGTAGAACATTGTCTGGAAGATCACATACATTACTTCCTTTTTTTTTATTCCATGCAGTTAGAGTTGCGGGATAAAGCTAGTTTAACATAATTAGGTGAAATTTTATTACCTTAAATCCTTGAACCTGTCCGTAATTAGTGTTAACAAAGATGTCTCTCTTTAGTTGTCTGGAGTCTCTCCTCTCCCTCCCCTGTAAGTCCTCCCTCCAGCCTCCCAGAACTCCAGGGAATATGGCATCCGGATTATTTGGGTCTACATTCTATACAATAAAATAGAAACATCATATACCAGCAAAATATTAACCACTAGCTGTTGCTTGCAACTTCATTGCATGATCTTAAAAAATATAGCCTATGTTACTCAATGATAACATAGCTTTTTAATGGTGTAAGAATGTTTAAAATCCACCTAGTAGTTTTTGTGTTATTTCAATACTTACAAAAATACAAATCCTCTTTATATTAGTATAGATTATGAATGTAAAATTTTGATTTTATTACATGAATGGGGAACTTGTAAATCTGGGGAATAATTGAACAAACATTGATCAAAGGTAAATAACTTCTATTTGTTAATTATGGGGTCTTAGTTAAAAAATCACACATAAAATTGATATAAAAACATGAGTTATTGAATATTATGACTAGTGGCTATGTTTATCTCTGTCTTATTAGATTCTTACTGGGTTCTATTTTTACCTGAGTTTGAATCTCACTCACCATAACAATTATTTTTTCATTACTATTTTTTTGTGTTTGTGTATGTTCATGTATTAGTATTAGTCAGTTGAGTATTTTGGTTTTTTAAATTAAGGTCAGGTTATCAGTAAAGTAAACCTTGATATTGTTAAAAGAGGTGGGATAGCGAGAGCTTAACCACTTACCGTGTTGTACTTAAACTGATCATCTAATGGATTGGTGTTCAATGGATTGTATGGAAATCCGCCTGGCTGATTGATATTTGGATTGTATGGGTTGTATCGACTTGGGTCAGCACCATATCTTCTATTGTTATACAAATATGTTCTATAATTATTGTCACCAGGTTTTGGAAGTCTCGATTCAGAGCCATCAGGCCTTGTATTATATTGGCCGTTGTATAGATCTTTGTTTGATTGGCAGTTGATTTTAAAACAAAAAAATAAAATTATAAAAGCGTTTTTCAACATTTTTCATACGTGAATCAGATCTTAGATTAACAGGAAGCCACATAAATGCATAACCACTGAGTAACGATAAAAACACGAAATTTATAAATCTGATGAATTATAACTGGTTTAAAACAACTTTTTGTAAAAATAAAAGATAGTTTTAATATTAAAAACTCAACATTTCATTGTAAATTTAATGAATATATAGAAGTTATTTTTTCACAAAACCGTGTGATTCATTATCGACAACAATAGTGATTTTTTATCACAAAAGACCCACATTGTTATCTCAAAGCATGTCACACACAAAGTAAGGTTTATCAGTTATAAAATCAATGAATTATCAACACAAAGTGTGGCAACGCCCACTATACCACAACCGAAGTTTGTTTATCAATTCAACTTCAAATTGTCAATGAGACAGTTACGAAGCGTATTCGTTCTGAAACAACTCGTCACAGACTATGCAAAAAGAATGTTTTTGATATCATTATACTTAACTTTTATTAAAGATTACTTGTAAAATCTATTGCTTGATGTTAAATTAAAATAAGGCAATTGTATAACTAGAAATTAACGTTAAACAAGTTCACAATTATTTCGCAATCTCGTTTTCGAACGTTATTAATTATTTTTTTAATTCGTAACTTTAAAGTTCACATTTTTAAGCCAGAGAAGTAAAATAATTTCATATTTACCTTAACCTCGCAGAGTAACGTATTTCTTTAATAGGTCTTCAATTATTAAAGGCCACCGCAGAATACGCTGCTCGTCTAATAATTTTTGAAAGTTAGTTTTGAATTAAAGTTAAAACATGTTTGATGTTTTAACTTTAATTCGTGTAATCTTTTCAATCGGTTGATTATGGCGTTATGAAATACAAAATTATATAAGTAAATGTATTTTTCTGTTCTACACAAAATCCCCCCATTAATCTTAAGGTTACATTTTATTTTAATAATATACCTAAAACGTAAACTTGTTTAACGCCTTTGCGCCTGTTGGTATAATAATAGCAAACGGACGGTAAGGTTGGCAAAAAACGCGTTTGCTTCAGTTTATTAAGCGTTACAAAAGTAGTTAATATTTTACTTTATCTATTATAAACATCCGTCACAAATACAGCATCTCGTGCGTTGTTTGTTTCCTTGCCATGAATATGGGAAATATTACAAAAAACTTGAATACATTTTTGGGGGTAAAGATGACGTCTTTTTATTGCTTTTTATAGCGTCGGCAATAAAAATGAATCGTGGTGATGATTCGGCAAATGTTATACTAAAAGCTCTTTCGTATAAAATTATCATAAAATTATTTCACAAGACTTTCTTTTTGTTTTTCTCTTTTTGCGTTTGAAAAGTAAATATGACTGTTGCTATAAAAACAATATAACGAAAACGATTAATATCAAGGCGATAGAATTAAGATTTCGAGATTTTGAACCCTAACAAAACATTTCCTGTTTTAATTATTTTCCTGGAAGAAAACAATGCTTTTCACATTCACAACAGAGCACACGCCTAGAGCCCTCTCTCAGTTTCTGCTCAACAATAATGACTGTGCTTATCGTCTAATTGCCTCATAACTCAATAATAGTGGCAGCGAAAGGCCTACGAAACACTATTTGTTACTATTATATTTGATGTAGTAAGCGCAAGATGCAATAATAATACGAGTAAATACAAAATTATATCAGAAGCTTTATAACTTTGAGTTGGGAATGGAAGATGTTATTACGATTTCTGGGCGTCGCCAGTGTAGAACCGCCCTTAAGGAGTCAAACATTGCATAATAAGTATAAATTAATTAAAAATACTAAGATACGGCCGAATACTGAAACGTTATTTTACCAACTTCTTAAATGATAAGACCTCGGTTAAAGTCCAAATTCATTACTTGAAATCTGATTGTAAGCGGCGTTTACGAAGCGAAGTATTTAAGGTATATTAATTATGTGAACCCTTTAAAAATGACCGAAATTTCTATTTCGAGCTATACTAGACATATACGGAAACGTTGTGGCATCTTCGGAGAAATTAATTAAATCGGACGTATCAAAGGATTGCTCCGTCTTGGAATGCGGAGCATCCGGCCGACATGTTTGAATCCTGGATGTCGATAACAATCACAGATTACACGCATACCTATCGATTATGTAATCTAGTGTATTATTATGTATTTTGAATATAGATAATAGACAAAAAAAACAAAGTTAATATTTATTTCGACACAAACTGTACTTGTAAATAAAAAATAACTCCTTCAGTTGTATAACTGTTTAGCATTAAAAATAGCATAACAATAACTGTTAAAACTGCGACATAAACTCTCATAGTATTGGATCAATTCGCACAAATAGAATATAGTTTCAAAACTATCATTAATATGCAGCCATTTGTTATTGCAGTCAAAATTCAATAGACGAAAACGGACCTTAAGCTAATCGCTTCGTTGCGGAATAACTTAATTCTATCGGAATTTCGGATGACAACGTTGAATGGCTTTGCTATAGTCGCTTACACAACTCTGCGGGCGGGCATCTCGTCAATTTATCAACACGAATATAACAGATTCAAATAGTTTCAAATTGAAATAACTTAATAATTTACAATGGTTAGAATGAATATTTGTAGTAACGTCAACAGTACCTAATCTAGATAACTTGAATACTTAGTTATTTATCTAAAACATATGTGTAGTGTTGTTGGAATATGAAGAAATCGGAGCAACACTAAATCATCGGCATACACGTCCCGTCCCTATGACATCTGTCAATGTCATTCAGAAGTGTTACGAAAAAGCGCGCCATTCTGGCGGGAGTCATACTACAATAACTCAAATTAGATATTTAATAAAACTTTTCTTTCTCACAATAAGTTGCGTCAAATACGCCTAAACTAAATTATGTCGGTTTTTTCTTGCATTGAATATTGTATGTTGCTTTATTTGCTCATAAATCGATACAAAACGTGTGGGATTGTATTCAAATTAAATAATTGTAAGATAACAAGCTGAGGGCGCTATTGTCACGTACTGAACATGTACAGAATAAATTTTGTGACAAACTTTTAAAGGCAAAAAATAATCAAAGCAAAAAAAAATATTATTCAAGGGAGAAATAAAAGGAAAGTTTTATAATTGATCTTTATTGAATTAAAAGTTTGTCGCAGTTTTAATAATAATTTCTCTATCTGAAAGTTTAAATTTAAATCCACTGAAACTCTACAACTATTTCATTGAAATCGAGTCAAGATTTCTTCGGAGACGCATAAAAATGTAGTTCTAATGCGCTTCATGCTCGCTGCAATGCTTCTGTAGGAATAAATTCGGTAGGAATACGATACGCCGCAAAACCGCGCGTAAATCCTGCACAGATCTTATCAAATGGGAATTTACGTTCGTTCACTGGAGAACGGATGAATGAACTGTATGTTACTGTTGCATTTTGTAATAGGAAATAAAAAGCAGAATTCTTGGATTCGTTCATGTATTCATTCATTAACTTTTTTTAAGGAACTGGCACAGGCTATACATTATTCTAAGTTCGGAAATCTTATTAAAAAACAGTGTGACCTTTTTTATAATTGCGAACAATGCAGTACATTTACAAATATAAAATATGATAATGTTTATTTGTTAAAATATATTGGTTAGCTTATAATACCGATATAATCAAGACAAATAGTAACCACAAATTACATAGCATTAATTTGTCATTAGTACTGAGTTATAGCGCAATGAAACGATAAATATGCCTTAATTAGTATATCGTAATTAAGGAACTATTTTAGACATTTATTATTAGAGTAAGGAATTTTATTCTTTGAACTCTCTGATCATAAGTTGTCGGTTTATAATTGTCACTATTACATTCCGGGCAATGTGTTTTGTAAGGGATAGCCTAGTAAATATGATTTTGTCAAAAAAGCAGTTTTATAACAATAAAGTAAATACAATTGTACAATACTTGACATTATCGTGAAAAATATATGAGTGTGTTTAGCTTACCTTATGATTATTGCGTGCGTAGAAAGAATGTAGTGAAAAAGAGACTTTATTACAACAATAACAGTGTAAACAAAGTAAATAACAATTTATTCATGTCTTGTATAGATGTGGGTGCGATATTTTGTATTACATTTACCACTGTTATGTTTTAATCCCTTTTGAGGTAGGCACAAGACTCAGTTCCCCTAAAGCTTAGTGTGTCCGTTTGATGAGGATGAATATACCAAGAATAATCTCTAAATTACCTATTACCATCTCCTCATTTAATACTAGAACTTTCTTCTCTTTGATAAAAGCGTTTTTAATTTCAGTCAATATCAAAGAATCCCGTTACTCGGAAGTCTACCAAATCCCAAATAACGAAATAGACAAAATTCTTTTCACAAATCAACGGAGATTTTCACTTAACATTTTTTAAAGTAACCTGAAAGTTCTTTAATTAATGACTTATTGTGTGATGTTCGTTATAAAATGTACCTTACTTAAGACTTCTAATTACCTCGGTAAGTACGATGTTCCCTAATCCGTTCGTAGAGTCGTTGACGAAGGGAATGCCGGCATACTAAGCCATGTACTGCCATAACCGTGCGCACATTAGCCCTCGTTATGATAATGTGGGCTAAAATGCTGCATATGTAAACATATCTATTTATTTTGTACATTAATTTAGCCAGTATATGTTTCAAAATAAGATTTTAATGCACATAATTGTTGTTATGGATTTTATAGACACACCAAAAGAAGATATCTCTGGATCGAAGCGATAGATCTCGAAGTTGACAACGATGTAGAACAGTCTGGAAGAACAAATAGGTTAGTTATTTAGTTTTTTATAAATGTCGCACAGACACACACAGCAAGACTAATAGATTATAATTTTTATAGGAGATATAATCAAATAACTTTATGAACCAAAATTGGGCCTCTGAATCTACTTAAACGCTGTTACAGTCAGTCTTCATTTGTAGCTACGTATATCATTGAAATCTATACAGTGACCAATCTAGGTTATCTATTGAAATACCTAAAATCCACGTAGCTCGGTTTACAATTAGAATTCGGAGTGGAATTGTTGAAATATTGTAGGAGAGTTCCGGATACTGGGGGTTCACAAATATATTGTTATCCCGCTGGTTTCAATTTCAAGTCGCCAATTGTATTTCTTCGTTTAAATAGTTCGATTGAAACGAAACGACAGCATTGCTTGAATTATGAGTAATTCAGACTGTTTTAATACACGCGGGTTCTGACTTCAATTGTTAGTTGAAACATTGATCAACATGTTGAACAAACATATAAATTGTGAAACAAAACACTGTCCTTGAACTAATAAAATATTTAAGTTAACTACACCACGACCGCATAGCCATTTTGTTTATTATGCTAAAGTTCATTTCTTTCCTGTCATCATCATCATCACCAGTTCACTATACGTCCCCACCGAGGGGCTCGGAGCCTACCCTAAAGTTAGGGTGACTAGGCCATAGTCAACCACGCTGGCCAAGTGCGGGTTGGTTGACTTCACTCATTTCTTTGAATTTCTTCACCGTAAGAACGTCGGGAATGTACATATGAAAATTCAAAAATTTCCTGTACTAAAAGGTAAAAACACATTTAGTAGCAGTATGATACCACTGTTGCAATATTAAATTTTGAAATTTTCTCATTGAAATTTTTGAAATACAATTTTGAAGTCGTCATATATTCAGAAAGACAAAAAGCCTCCCCTCCAGTGATTAAACAAGGCTCATTCCCTCAGGACCCCTGCCCCGCTGAATAGACCTCGCTAACGTTTGTCTCACGAGAGCTGCAGTATTTCTTAATTGGATTTGCCTCCCCCGCACTTTCTAATCTAGATGTTGCATTTTACATCTTTTCAACTTAAATGCTCTCGTGTCCTGAAAGCTGTATTCGTGATTAGCGACTATTGTCTCACTATGTAAATGACTTTTGCTTACGTTTCATAGTTTTAGTTACAACAATACATATAAATTTTAAAAGCGTGCACACCTTTGACTAAACTATCGCACAACTGTTCAGTCTCGCTTTGATTCCTATGATGATGGAGATGCGCACACTACTCGATTTTTAGTTGTGCAACTGAACAGTTGAATTGGCTGCGATACAATCGACAATTGCGCAACAGTTGCACGATAGTTTAGTCAAAGATATGCCCGATATAAATTACAATGATTTGTTATAACATAAGTTTAGTGTCGCTACGCTGACATGATCCCGTTTGAATAGCGAAATGCGAATGATATTTAAACGTTTGCAAAGCGCTTAATCTATGAATAAATAAAGCGCTTCAACCACCTCACAAAAGCCTTAACGATACAAAGGTTCGTTTTAGCGCACGATTCGCCGCAACAGTCAAAGTTGAGCCCGATCATGTGTGACGCGGATTGTGATAACACGAAATGGTACAGTCGTCTCCACTGTCATGACTGGTAATTTGATACTATGTAGTATTAGTTGTTGATGACTGTACATGTGGGGTCATAGATTAGTTAGTAATACAGACACGATATCTTTTGTTAGATAACTCAAGGAGAACTATTATAAATTATGAATATATTCCTTTAATTTCGCAACAGACATGTAAGTTTTTTATATAGTTACTTATAATCTCTTCGTATTTTCGGTTTACAAAAGTTTCCAGAACAGGAAGTGTGAAGAAATCGTATTGCGCTAATAATTTCCGAAGCGACGCTCAGGTTTCTAAAAGTAGAAAAAGTCTAACATTTTCCACAACTAAATAAATGGAAAAATAAAACACGCAAACCTCGTGGAATAAGAAACGCAGACAAGATTATGATACTAAAAGAAACATAGAGTACATAATAATTAGTGAATTCCTAAATCACCTGTACAAAATTTATTATATTTGTTTCTCAAGAGAAAATGAAAGGGACGATGATATGTTTCTGATGGCAAAACATTCAACATTGTGTGAGCTCATACCAGATCAGTGAATATTCTACAACACTACACTATTATGGTCAATTTTAATAACATGCTGCGTTGCTTTGATAGTGTTTTGTAATAAAAAATTCTAGTTGTGTACTACAAAGTCTAGTTGCAAGCATGGTAAAGGTCGCAAATGTTTTCGTGCACTGCTTGTCTATGAACTTTAAACTTCACGGTAGTTTTCAATGAAAGCGTTTACAAAGTAGTTCGAAAAATGTTTTCTCGGCACGACTCTAATTCCACGACTTCAAGTGTGTCAAAGCGTGTCTAAGCGATATACATGTAGATATATTATGATATCTCACACCGATTTTAGTTATTATTTCAATATATCTACAACATTTTTTTCTTTTTTCTCTTTATTAAAGTTCGCTAGGAATCCTTTCAAATGATTTCAATTTTCATTCATAATTGATTTAATAAAAGCTTTTGTAAAAACTGGCTTTGGAAATCTCGTAGCAAAAGTAATGTAAAATAAATAAAAAGGAGTTTAAAATTAATAAATTAACGCTCGATTGAATGGAGGGAAGCTTTTCAATTCTGAATGGTTCCAAGAAAACATTTTTTCAACTGTAGAATAATTATACGTGAAATGAAAACTTTATGCCCTTTTTAAGGGAATTTCTTTTGAAATATGATACAGTTAAAATTAAATATTTGAATTTAAAATTACAATCGAATTTCGATCGTAACGATGTTAAAAATTGTCCTTGAAGTTAGAAATGAAAATTAGTAAGATGAAAATGGCGTGTTGTCACGTTCAGCGGTCGTTACGTCGTAGTTGTGCGGCTGGTGGCTGACGACTGCCACTGCGACTGCAATCGGCGAGGGATCGTTAGTGACGCGTGCACCGGAAATGAAAGCCTGTTTTAATATGAAAAGCGCCGGCCGGCCCGCGCCGACAATAATATCCGGTGTTCTGTTCCTTTTAATAAATCTTTTAAAGGTATTTTTTTGTACATAATTTTTATACAATATCCTGGATTGTTAAGCTTGGAGCACTTTAGTGTTTGCGATGAAAGATTAATCGAATTATTTTATCTGATTTTTACATACTTACCTTTATTGCTTAAAAATTGTACAAATGTTTAATCTTTGCCATGTCGTAGTAACTGGTTGCTGTATCAAGTGAGTTGATTAGTTCACTCAAGTTTCACTCGATACCAGTGTAATCTGTAGAGCCCTTCATCTATGAGAGTCCTTGATCTTTGACAATCTGTATAGTAGGTAATTATAAGGGCCTCGCTTATTTTATTATTACGATATTCTATTTTTTTACTCATTTGTATTGTGTAAGCATTACAACTATTAGACGCTATAAAATAAATACTTTATGTAATTTTTTATAGCTATTTTATATTCCGAAATATCAAACCGTATTTTCGAAGTCCAGTGCATTCCGTTCATTCATTGAAATTATCAATTGACAGAAATAATGTCTTAATCCGTCCTGTTATGATTTTAATAAGGAAATCTTTAATCGATAGTCTTTTAATCCGGGGGACACTTTCTTATCGCATTACAGACGATTAGAAGTCGTAAATATTATCTTTAAGTCTTAACAAAAAAATTTTCGGAGATACTATTACGTATAAAATGGCGAAACTCTAGGAAAACTTTTGTTTAAGATTCGAAGTCATAACAAAGGTACGTAAAGAAAGATAATATGTTAATAATTAAAATATTAATTCTATAGTATTTTAATATAGAAACAGAGAAATACTTGGTGATTTTTATAGTTACTTATTACTGTAGTATAATTAATCAGTGCACATAGAGTGCTAAAGAAATATTAAGATGGATTCTTTGATCATAAACGTGCTGAAGTGATTTAAGAGGACAATAACGTTTTAGGCTATTTACCCACGATTTGATTTAAAAATTAACAACAAACAATAATCTAAGTGGTCATACAGCTTATAATTGTAATTCTGATTTCTAGAACAAATATGAAATTCCTTGTACTGACACTCCTCGTTGCCGCGGTGGCCGCCAGCCCGGCACACCGCTTCGTCCAGCCTGGTGCGGCCGGCCCTGCACCCGTCATCATGCCAGAAGGCGAGCCCATCTCTATCGGACCAGCTATCATCAACCCTGGGATCAGCGGTGGCCCTGCCGTCATCGATGACTTCGAACCCATCGCCATCGGACCCGCTATCATCAATGACCCTATCGCACCTGCCCAAACTAAACCAGTTGTACAAATCATCATTAACATCAACGAACAAGGACAAGTCGTCGGTTCCCCAGTTGTTGTGAAACCTGAAGAAGGCCCAGCACCAGTTGTCGTGGTCGATGACGCAGCTGAACCCGTGAATGTTGTAGACGCTCCTCCCGCGGTGATTGGTAACCCGGTGATTCCAGCGCCTGTCATCACTCTGCCCGATGACCTTAATTAATATGTAACTTTATGCAGTAAAAAGTGATCCATGTTTTATACTATTAAATAATAAATAAATTTTGCAGCACGTTTAATAATTTACAAGTTTATTTAAAAAATGTAGTCCCAGAAATTAAAAATGTTATCAATACGGATTGAAATTTTATGGTTTTCAATCCATTCTGTTATTCAATCAAAATGATAAATGCTATCCAGGTGTCAATTCCGACGCACGAATCAGAAATAAATATAAAGTAATTAATTAACCGTTAATCTTAAATGTTATCTACCTTGAGCTATTTATTAGGGTACATTAAATATTACGATTTGATAAAATATTATTTATGACTGTAAGAGTCGAGTTACGTTTACCGCACTGGTATCTTTACCTACCTGTGTTTCACTTACTACGGTTATAACATAACCCTTTAGAGCTCGCGCACACGTTAACTAAACTGTCGCACAACTTTTTAATTGCGCTATTAGCTTATATGGAAGTACGCACACTACTCGATAGTTGTGCAACTAAATAGTTGAATGGGCGGCAGAACACACAACAGTTGTGTGATAGTTAATCAAACGTGTGTGCCCGCTCTTAAGCGTTAAGTTTTTTACCTAAAGACTACAAATGAGTAAGCAACTCACTTGGTGTCTAGTGACCACGACTTGCTGACATTTCCAGCCCTTGCTGGAACTGTAAAGCAGGCAACGTATCTTCAACACCTTTGTTGAAGATACGTTGCCTGCTTTTGGATAGATTATTTGTTTAGTTACAAAATGATTTTGATTATATGATATGTGTAAAATCACAATTTAGTGATGTTCCATAAATTTAGAATTTTTTGTAAACATTGGGTAGTTACAACAATTTCTGACTGTTTGGGAATTGAAATTGTTAATTTATCATGAACTCAATGAGACGTAAAATATGATTTAACCTTTTTGTAATTCATAAAGTAGAATTTGTCTAAATTGTTATAACGATATTCTAATTGGAAATTACGCAAAATATTAACGGTTTGATAATAAAATTTTAATTAATTTGTTCATCCGAGTGGAATTCATTAGTTCTCAAAATGGACGCTACAATATTTAACAAGCTTTGTTATTACTCCGAAATATAAGAATATTTTTCAACCTTTTTTTTTATAACTTATCAAGATTTATTTGATTAAACAGGTCATGTAATAAGAAAACCCGGCTTTTTTCGTTAAATCTACATGATGTTCTCGTCTTTTATTTTTTTTTAATAAATAATTAGATTCTTAACCGATTTTTCGTAGCAAATAATTTAAAAACAAATGTCAATCTAAATTTTTCGTGAGATTATTATTATTAACTAATTATTATACGGCTAACATTTACGGCTATTTTTTTGTGGCAGCACGGAAATGTCAATCTGTAATTTTTCACAGAAACTTAATGGTTGTCTTCCTGTGCGCCGGATTGCCAGTAAGAAAATAATCATGTTAACATTGTCTTTGAATTATTTATGAACTATCTACATCAATTCAATAATCTCAAATTAATTAAATAGCCTATGTTAATGATTAGATTTATAACACTGGACTGAATTCCTGTCGCCTCGTCAATATTCGGCGCGCTTCGGTCTGTGGCCTGCGGCGTGCGGGCTGCGGGGCTCGAATGCCGCGGCTTGCTAACAATGTACACAACAATTCAGCTACGTTGATGATTGGGTTGCAAAGCCCAGCAAGGTATATAGATAAACATCCAAAACTCAGGTGTTTTAACTTGAACTGTATTACTGAGATTAAAGAATCCTGGGCTTAGATGAGGTTTTGGGCCTAGTGTAGAAGTTTTCATAGTTTTATCACTTCAAATTTTATTTATTAAAATAACTGTTCCTTGTAGTAGTATAAGAGAAAATCATCTTTAGTTTTTGAAAAGCACATTGAATTCGAAATAATCTTTAAAGAATTAAAAACTAAAAAAGTAATAGTAAAGGTGCCAATGCTGGTTTAAAACCTCGATATAGAATAACTGGAAAATCAGTTCGATCCTCTTATTGGTGGGCTCGGATCGCCGCTCGAAACCCATTTGTAAATCCAATTTCGCACTTCTCTTAACAGCTGCATTTACATAGCCTTTCGAAATAGAAATCTGTTAACATAGGTACAAAAAAAATTTGAAATTTAAATTTGTAACTATTTCATTCTACAGAACTCCAACTGTATTAATTTTAATCTGTAAATGGAAAAATTTTAATAGCACTGCATGATTTTCGGCTGTCTGTCCCTGTCTCCAAGACTTGGTTAACAAATTCTTATTAAAGACCTGATAAAAATACTCTCAAATATAAAACTTTGCTATTTTTTAACTTTATAAAATGTGATCTTAGGTAATACCAGTGTTGGGAGTGTTAACGTCGCTGAATGGAGATAAAATGATAGTTCTGTTTGTACTTTACTGAACTTTCACTAAACCTATTGTTGCCAACGTTATCCCTTGACGTTGAATTGCTTTTTATTTCTTTTATCTGTTTTTTAAGGAGATATAATATTATAAATGTTTTGCCAGTAAAAAACACGGTCAAGCAATAATTTTGATTATTTAAAAATGTGAAATCTTATCTATTAATGCGAATTAACTGTAATAAAGGGTCATAAATTATTCTTGATATAAATGATATGGTTTACTTGATAATTTCATATCAAATAATCCACGAGTTACAGTAGTTATAATATATTTATTTTGAAACACTTATGATTTCTTTGATTTTATATTATGCAATATTTTATTTTGATTTAAGCATGAAACGTTGCACTAATTTCTAAATACTGTTTACAAATCTATTTTGAATATTCACATCTTTACGCAATTTATTTTTAATCTATACTAATATAATATAATAAACCGTAAACACACACTTCTTTGTTGCCTAAGATGTCAGCAATTACAACATATTTTTGAATAATTATTTTTTTAATAAAAAGCCCTACACTTACATCACGCTTTTGGTTATAAATTTTCACGCCATTAAACTTAGGGGGTTAATGTTTTGGATAAAAACCCCAATGTGGGAATGCGAACATAACTTGCTGCCAACATCAACGAAGCAAGATTGCCATGGTTTGTCATCATGTCATGTCAATTTGACATTCGCAATTGATAATTTGACAAATGTAAACAATGAAATAAAGATTTTTATAATTTCACGCGGATGAAGCCGCATGGGAACAGCTAGTCTCTCATATAATTTAAGTAATCTCTGTATAAAACCCTAGTATTCATTTTAACAGAGACACAAAGTACTGAAATGCCTAATTATGCAGCACTCAGCCTGTCTGCGAAAGAAACAATCCTCATTTTCTTTGTTTTTTAGAATATATTAGTAAAGTACGCTCATATAAATATCCTAATATTCCCAGTCTACGTCTAAGTAGGTCGAATAAACAATTTTATTGTTCCAATTGGAATACAAAGTATTCCAGGTGATTTATCGAAACGTAAAAAACTATTACTAAAATAAGGAATTGTATGCGCTCAAGTCTTTAGCATTGTTAAAATGTTTTTGACACAAATTTCAATAGAAAGCCAATTACATTGAACGATTAAAGCGTTGGCTGATATCAGGTGTTTAGTATCGATAGTATGTCGTCGTTAAAATAATCGATAATCGATTATCTGTTAGCACCGCACTAGTGTCGGCACCGCGCACTCGAGCGATGAGTGTATCGATATCATATTAATGTCGCGTCGCCGCACTACAAGTTTATTTTCCATTCAGCAATCAGTAAATTGCTCGGTGAACCCGCACTCCGTACTTCAACTATATTTTATCCTTCGCTGTACAAATAACATTCAATTATTTTTAACGTGAATCAGTTTAAAATTGAGTAAAAAATTTTTAACGACAAATTTCACTTGACTTTTTTAATATATAGTTGTTACGAGGTAATATGTTTTTTTTTAGAATCGTCTCGCTTGATTAAGGTGAGTTCACAGTAGCGGAGTGCTGCGACTGCGTCTGGACGTCTGAATCTCATTACGCAGCTCCTGACAGTCCATTACCTCGGCGAATTTACGATGCACTGTAAACCATAGAAAATGCAATATTGGATTTTGTTTTATATCAGGTTTATTTGAAGGTGATAAATTGAAGCAGCTATCTAAATTTTACAAAATAACGAACACTCGTCGGAATAATCCACCAGAATTTGGCCTCCGGCATACGTTACGCACCACTGATTAGGCGGAATTATTTCCACTTCACGCCTTCTGAGTGATGTTTTGATAGTCGAGACTCTGCCTGTTAAAGATGTGCGATTGAAACAAATTAAGATGTGTAAATATAAAACTCTTTAAACGTAAAAAGTAAGTAAGGCTATCATAAATAATGTTCTGTAAAGGGTATCTAGTAATATATTATGGTTATACGTGATACAATGTAGAATTTCAATACGGATCTTGTACGAACATAAAATATGCGCTTGCAAATGGAATCGGCCGTATAATAGAATACTAGATCGCAACATAACTCATAGCTGGTGAAGCCTCGCTTCCCAGGAGATAATAAAGCAATAATATATCTAAGAGACTATGATAAATATTTTTTTGTATTAAAAAGAGATGTATGAAAAAAGGTTAAAAAGAAACTAACTTTTTTTATATTACAAGGTGGCAAACGAGCATGTGGCCATCTGAATGGTCAGCCGAAATGGCGAAGCGATCGCTGCCCATAGACATGTGGAAGTGCAGATGCGTTGCCTACCCATAATCGACCGAAGAAGAGACGCACATAAATAGGATATTTATCCTTCCTATGCGTCTCCTCCACCGTCAAGTCCACTTTTGATTCCCATCCTTTCCTGTTAAGAAAAGGGTGATAAGGAAAAGGGACTGAAATTAACTCTAAGTAAGTTGTTACCGGTATGCAGAAAATTTACACATAAAATTCGACTGTCTGTAATATTCAGAAAGTACAATTGTAAACATGATGTATTTCCGTTGCTGATAATGAAAGTCCAATTTTTGATGGGAAGGCGATCGGTGCAGGAATATTATAGGTTACTCTTTCAAATTCTGTGCTGACGAAGTCGGATAAAGCTAGTATAGAATATTTTTGTAATAGAATGAACCATATAAATTGCCTGTCTATACTTTAATATTATAAAGAGGAAAGATTTGTATTTTTGTATGTATTGAAATAACTCAAAAACTACTGGGCCGATTTTAAAAATTGTTTCACCGTTAGAAAGGTAATTTATCTGTGAGTGACATAGGCTATATTTCGCGCGGGCGAAGTCGCGAGCAACAGCTAGTAATACATAGCAAGTCTTAGAATCCTCAATCGTCATCGCTAATGAAGATTAATGGTCCTATAGATAATTATAATGCCGGGATGAACTGCGTGTATTAAATTACAATACCTTGACTAATGTGAGTCGATTCTTAACGATGAAGTTGAAAAACCTTTGTAACTATATATTTCTTTATGGGGCTTTAGTACTTGAGTCTCGGAGTTGAGGAAACGAAAATGAGGTATAAATTTATAATTAAATTTTATTTTATGCATTATTTTTATTATTAACTAGCTCTAGCTCGCGACTTCGTCCGCGTGTATTTAATATATAATAAAAAATATAGCCTATGTTACTCAAAGATCAATTCAAGTACCTTTTTAACTGTGATTTTTAATATTCGTCCCAGTAGTTTTTGTGTTATTTCAATACATACAAAAATAGAAATCTTTCCTCTTTATGATGTTAGTATGGATGAGGTATAAAAGATATTACGCCAGAGGAAACAAATGATATGAGAAGTTCCGTAGGATTCTATATGACTGAAAGTTTGTGAAATGTTGCACATTTTTCGTTAGTTCGTTTAGCGGTAGTCTTAACTGCAACAATTTATCTAGTGCAGTAAATTATCATGCTAATTGGGGTCTGCGATGCGGAAAAACCGCCGCGGGCGCTCGAAATAAATTAGAAGAGCTTTATGCGGTATGTAAAACTGCTTTTATAGTTGTTTTACGTTGATTACTATTATCATATATTAAAGAAAACTAACAAAGACGTCTGAGTTGATTATATTTTTACTGTAATTAATTCCCAGGTAAATATTTTGAGTAACATTTCTGATTTATATGCTTGTATAAATGAAATATATTGACTGCCGATTCACATCGGAGAAGAGTTACGCGAGATAGAAAACAGTGGAAGAGTTTGGAGGAGGCCTATGCCTAGAGCACGCTG
>LD689013.1:684894-702426 GCA_003118335.3 Papilio memnon
AAAAGTAAGAATTGTAACAGATCTCGGATATGATTTAAGTTACAAGGAGACTGTAATCAGAAAGGAAATTACAGTCAAAGAAGAAAGATTCGTACGATTGTCCTAAATGCTAAATTTAGCTTTGATTTTATAAAATCGTTAAAGAATATCTTTCAAATTTTATCTAAAAAATAAAAAAAAATTAAATGGAACCCACCTGCAAGCACTACATTTCGGATAAAAAAAGAATTTTCAAAATCGGTCCACCAGGGCCGGAGCTATCGTGTATCACACATAAAAAAAAACGTACAGACGAATTGAGTACCTCCTTCTTTTGGGAAGTCGGTCAAGAAATGAAAATCTAGTGAAGCCTGCCCTTAGGTGTCCAAAAAAAAGTTTAGTGACGAACAACGAACGAAATATGAGTTTTAGAGGACGAAAATTCACATAGAACTAAGTACGAGCAAATGATGATGGTTTTTTAATATTAATATTGATGTATAAACAATTTCATTGTTACTGGAATAAATATATCAATTGGGAAATAATGTATTGTAAATCTTTTGTTCGTCAAAGTCGTAAGCGAAATAAATGATACTGGAAACCTTACAGAACCTCAATAAAGTATTGTTAGACGTATTGTTGTAAGCCTCAGGGCTGAGAAGCGATAGCCTTGTCAGCTTTATTTCATTCTCATTTTATTTTTCACACAACATTTTATATCATGAATGGTTGGAACAGTATTAGATTTGATATTGGTTTAACATATGGCTTTTAGCCTTTCAGTTTTCCAACGAATTTATTTAAAATGTCCTTTAACGGAAGACGAACGAAGTCAGGTCGCTTAGGTCAGGAATTCCTGGACAAAGTACCTTTAGATTAGCAATATCGGAAGTAGAAACGATAAAATATGTCAAAATGTATAGGAATAAATACGTGACTAGCACATGACTTTTCGACCGTTACATTGTAAAATAGTATATAGCGATATCGCTAATCAAATGTTACTTTGTGTAGTTCCACTTGCCGGTGAAGTATTTATGTGTTGTGATATCTGTTTTACAAACAATAATAAAACTATTAAGTAATTTAATATTCTTAATGTATGGATTAAAGTATAAAATTGTGTGATATATGTAACAAAATTTAACTATATATTTGACTAACTTTCGTCCGCGACTCCGTCCACGCGGAATTAAGAAATAACAAAATAAAGTAGCCTATGTGTTCTTCCAGACTATGTTCTACATCTGTGCCAAATTTCGTCTAGATTCGTTCTGCCGTTTAGGCTACAAACTCTAACAAACATCCATCCATCTAAACTTTTGCATTTATAATATTAGTATGATTATTGTTACTGTCTCCCACAAATTGAACCAGATTGGATAATAAAAATTGCAAAAGTTAAATGGGCTAACGTGATAGCTTTGGCTGGAAATAATCTGCTTACAGATGATACGCGACCGATTGCAGTTCTGTTAATTGATGTATTGACATTTCGTTGTTGACGTCACAATACGAATAAACCTGTTTGTTAAAATGTAATTTGTTTTATAATTACGTTACCGAGATTGGTTTGTTATGTACATTATTACACATATTGTATGAATGTTTTTTTAAATAAGGCTTACGGAAATAATATCATTTGAAAATAGTTATATTTATGACTAGCTGTTGCTCGTGACTTCGCCCGCGTGAAATTAAAAAATACAGCCTATGTTGCTCATAGATAAATTACCTGTCTAACGGTGAAAGAATTTTCAAAATTGGCCCAGTAGTTTTTGAGTTATTTCAATATATACAAAAATACAAATCTTTCCTTTTTATAATATTAGTATAGATACATACTTAATATCGAATACTTTAAACATTTTGTGATAAAAGGTGTAGTTAGTTTAATTTTGAATGGAACCTTTATAATCAGTTTTTAATACATCCAAATTAATTTACTTTAATTAATTTACACCTGCGTCGTATAATTTTTAATGCATAAAACACATTACTTTCTACAAAATTGATAATACTTGAAGTCGGAATCGCTTAAAAATGTATTAAAATCGATAATCGATTATCTGCGACCGCCGCACTAGTGTCGACAGCGCACTCCAACGCCGCGTGTTGAGTATCGATATGGTTCCACACTACTATCGATATCGTCGCCACACTAGAGGTACATTTTATATTCAGCAATCAGTAAATTGGTCGGTGAACCGCACTATAGTACTTCACTAGCTTTGATCTTTCATTTTACGTGTGTAACGTTAAAATAATTTTGGAATATGTTTAACACAAAATATTACTTTTTTTTTAGTTCTAATTATTGTGGCCCAGAAAAGACCAAAATGAAACCTTCGTTACGTTGTTGCGTTCATTTTTATTCAGTTACTGCATTGAATTAAATGTATTTACTTGGATACTTTACGTAATAAATTAGAGGAATTTTTTAAACGACTATTGCAGACTTTTCGTACGTTTGCTTAGTGGCGGAGTTAACTGCAACAATTTATCTAGTGCCCCACTAAATTATTATGCTAATTGCGGCCGTAGCGAGGAAAAACCGTCGCGGCCTCTAAAGATATATTAAACGAGCTTTGTATGCGGTACGGTCAGGTAAACCGCTTTTGCTTAGTACTGAATAAATTTTTAATTCCTGGAAAAGAATATAATATATTTTTTTTATCATAAGGCAAACGAGCGATTCACCTGAATTCGCCGAAGAGGCGAAGTGACCGCAGCCCATAGACATCTGTAATTGCAGATGCGTTATCTACACTTTGAAGAAGGAACAAGCGAACGAAGGAATGTCCCTTTTCTTTGTTTCTCCTCCATCATCAAATCCACTTTCCCTTCCAATCGTTTCCTCATAAGAAAAGGGTGGGACGGGAAAGTGTGTGAAATTGGGCCTTCCGCACGTTATGAATCTGTGGTCGTTTTTAGTACTTATCATAGTGATGAATGTCCTTATTAAAACACACATGTTTTGTTGTAGAAACATTTTTATATGCCCTTTGAATTATTAGAAAGAAACCGAGTAAAATATAGAAGAAAATAACTTCACCTCTATTGCTTCAAGCAACATGATTTCCCAACGGATTTCTGTCGACCGCAAAATGCAGTTTAAAGGTTCTTTAGTTCGTTAATCACATTTTATTGTTATACTTAAATGTTTATTAATCTCTGCTGAATTTATAAAAAAAGTATTGTTAACCTAAATTCTAACCTAAGCGTTTATTTAGTTGCCGTTTGCACTAATAAAGTTTTAAAAGATGTTTTAAGATTTCTCATCATTTGTGGACGTAATATCTGTTACGTAATTCGGAGAACCTTTCGATTTGGTTCTTAGAAAACACTGCTAGAAGAGCAAAGAAATTCGCAATAAAAACACAAAGTGATCTCAAATGGTCAACATTAATCAAGTTCCTAATTGATGTCATGTTGAAAGGCCAATAAATTACGCCAACTTTAATTAGACCTTGGAGACAACTAGAAAATACTTTCTTATCTAGTCCTATAGTGTTTTATGTCAAATAGTACAATTTTTCACAAATGATGTTCATGAACGCTATCTTCAAAGCGCGCGAAAACCTTTGACTAACCTATCGCACAACTATTTAGTCCTGCTTTAGTATGAGCTGATTAGTATGAGCTTATATGGAGGTGCTCACACTACTCGATTTTTAATTGAGCAACTAAACAGTTGTATAGACTGCGTAACAATCGACAATCGCACAATAGTGCGATAGTTTAGTCAAAGTTGTGCGCCCGTTCTAACAAGTCTTCAAACGTAATTAGCGCAGTCTTTTGTTTTTGTATGCAGCAGTCACTTGTCTTCAGGTGATCTGCTAACTCCAGCTTCTTTATCGACCATTTGCATTTAATATAAGAAATCTGTTCGTGACGTAGCAAATAGAATTGGTAAACAGTAGGATATTGGAAATACAGTCGTGCGTGAAATATCGACCCGTTTGCAATACAAACACCAAACTCAACAGAGATGTCAAAGCCACGGTAGCGGATTTTGATTTCTTTCATGCTACTACGAGATAATATTTTTATTGTATTTCAAAACAACATATACATCCTTTTCGTTCTAGTTGAAGAGGACGGGGCAGCATTTGTATAGATATTTCAGACGTAAATATTCTATTATTTTCCATTAAAATTTCAAGGTATGACGAGTAAATAACACCATTTGATTTGACCTTATGTTTTGATCAACGCTTTATAATCATAATTGCTTCTTGATAACTCGACTCTGACATCAAACCATTCATTATCAAAGACTTCTTAAAGACCAGAGTTAAAAGAACCATCCATTTATTGGGAAACTACTCAATTAGAGTAGGATATGTTTACGTAATAGTAGTACGTCAAAAGCGATTTAAGATAAATTGACTAGCAGCTGGGGTAATGAGTGAACTTGAGTCCGGTGCAGCGGACAAGCATTCGTCTTTGTCTCGGATAGCTTTGTTCAGCGTCGGGTGATTCAGCCGGCAAACTTCGCTATTCTTTTATACCTTTTTGCATTGTAAATTAATGGACTGATTACGGAACTTTTATATTTGTTAAGACAATTAAACCAGTTTCTATGAGAGTAGGATAGTTTAATATGGTTACGAAGTTACACTGGGTACGGTTCTGTTTATATCAGTTCAATTAATTTAATCAACACGCTTTGTTCACTAATTACCTGTTGCTACACTGGATGTTCGCCAATTCCTTTGGCAAGTCTTCCAAGACTGTAGAAATAGTTTTTAGACAATTGATTCTTTGTATGTATACCATTGCTGTTGAATTTGAAGCATGTATGTTGGAACAAATGACAGTGACCCGATTTAACATCTTCGCATGTGCCGGCTCGCAGCAAAACCACGACACCGAAGACATGTGTGAAGTGAAGGTAATTCCGCAATTCGTCTGAATAGAGTGCATGCCAGAGTCCTTTTTTTAGTTTCCCTTTCCACGCTTTTCATCTAAGGGAGGGATGGGAAAGAAAAGTTTTTTGGTATTCAATTTAGTAGTCTACGGGCAGCGATCTCATGTTAATTTTGGCGAATGCCTGTGGCTGGTTTCTAGTTTGTCACCTTTTTCTATAAAAATGATTTTGTTGTTAAACGAATTAAAGACGGCTCAACACACGTTTGATCTTCCGGTAACGGCACCGAGTAGTTCCAGACTCATCGGTAGTCCATCTTTAGGCTCAGCCGTTTTTAATTCGTTTAAGATAATGTCTCACGAAAGTTTAAACAATTTTATTTTGTTGTTAATCGTCGCTGTGCTTTTAAATTTAATAAAAAGACAGTAATGCATTTATCAAAGTCCTAAAAGTCGATTACAAATTCATGTGACTGCTCTCAGAAGTTCCTCACCTCCAGACTCCCTTACACAATTAAAATTAGTAACTTCACGTCCTTTGGGGGTTGAACTTTGTGTTTTCTCGCCATTACAGCTCCCAAACAAAGGTCGTTGACTTGCAACTTACTATGTCAAGTAAAAGTTTTTACTTCGTGAATATTTTACTAATATTACGAAGCTGTGTTAAGATTTCGGTTAACAAAAACTGGGATTCAAAACAGAGTTGATAAGAAGTTAACTTGAGAAGTTAATTATGCATTATTACTTTGTATTTTTTAAGATCACAAATAATAATAATAAAGGTAAAACTAATTACTCACCTCAAGAGATTGTAAGGGATAAAAAAGAACGCGATGAGAACTAAAGATTATAACGAAATGAAGCCTCAGAACTGTTAGACATAAAATGCATCAATTAAGATAAAGATACAGTCAAGAAAATTGGTTTATTGCCTATCAAATAAGAACAGAAATGATTATCAAGATAAATAAATTGACTAAGGAGAGACAATCTTAAAATAACTAATCCCATGAACTTATATGGAACTTTTTTGAAATGTATTCAAATACTGCTCTTCATTTGTCTTTGGTAAAACAGAGACAGAAATACGTTAGTGCACAGGTGTTTAGCCAGTGGAAACTCGAGTGCCACGACACAAATGAGGCCTACGTATCTTTTGTTGTGCTCGCTGAAACACATTATACGTTTTTGTTCGCGATCCTTTGTCTATTTGACGTAGTTAATTCTTTTTTATATCAAAATTCATTTTATGAAAGAAAATAAGTTTTTAAGTGCCTGTGTATTTAATGTGAAATTGTGCTTGTAATATTAATATGTATTTGGTCGCATAGTTGTTGTTTTTGTGTTTTAATGCTGTAGAATAGTACTTAATTTTAAACGGTTTGTAAGAGCGCCCTCAAAACTATGACTAAACATCGCACAACTATTTAGTCTCGCTTTGATTCCTATGAGCATATATGGACGCGCACATTACTCGATTTTTAGTTGTGTAACTAAACAGTTGAATCGGCTGCGAAATCGATGATGCGATATAATAATATAATATTTTTTATTAAGATACATTACAAGATTCCTCGTATTACTTTATTCTATCTTTATTCAGTTTAATAATTAACGTCCATTTAAAACGTTACGCCGAAGTTAAATAACAAAGCGAAAACATCAACAGCCATTCATCAAAAGAGGACTAATTTGCGTTCCCTGATGAGAGTGAAAGATAAAAGTAAATTATGAGTGTTAATTAAGATTTTTTTTTGTACAGCGTAAGAATTGAGTTTTATTATAAAGGAAAAAAACATTTTAACATTTAGTATCTGATTTAATTAAGCAAGATTATACATTGATGTTACAACCGACTAACAACCAAATCATCATCAACTTGCCTTTATCCCTAAGGAGTGTTGGCACAGTATGTGCTGCTCTTCCATACATTTCTAACAGCCGGAATATCTGAATCCACTCCCTTCTTAAGCATATCCTCTTCCACACAATCCATCCATACTTTCTTCGGTCTTCCTTTCCCTTTGTAGCCATCCACATTCAATCTTAAGACTTTCTGGTTTATGTCCTTATCCTCTCGTCGCAACATGTCCATACCACTCTAACTTTTTGCTTATCAATTTCTCCACCACTGGAGCTACTTTCAAACTTCCTCTTATATACACATTCTTCTAACCAACTAACGACTAAACACTGAATAGAATTTTTATTTCTCTTCCTAAGCGCTTACAATGTGACAGCCGTGAAAATTTAAATTTAATGATGGCTTTATAATTTACGAGTAAGACACTGTTACATATTTAAATGTCGCCAATATTAGGCTTCATGGTTTTTGTAATTCAGTTTTCTTAGTATATTTTTCTTGTTATATTTTAATAATTTACGATTGTTCGATAAACAAATAAAGCGGTTTCGGGTATTTACTTGAAGGTGAGGTCGCAGGTGTTATTAAGAGCGCTGCCGATTCCAGAGGGAGGCTATATTGCCTAAAAGTTTATTGTGTGAATTTTCACTACTTACGTATACGTTTGTCTCTTGTTTTTAATTTTCTACACATGTTTAATAGAAACTCGGGGAAATTACAATATGCATCAATTTCAAATATATAGACGTAATGTTTTTAAGTACATAGAATTCTATGCAGTCTGATTACCCTTGATTCCCTGAGGGTTGAATCTACGATGTATAAGGTATACATTCTATAATTAAGTTTAGGTTTTAATATGAAAGATTTCTTCCACGTCCATGTATTTTTAAGTTCTAAATGAGATTTTATTTGATAAAAGACAGGCCAAATTATGTTTTATTTATACTTATGTTGACAGTGGTAACCCACGGTTAATTTTATTTTTCATTGTAAAAAGCAAACGTTTATGACAACACACATATTTTTAACTTGAATTTAAAGAACCTATTCAATTAGTACGTAACTTAATGTGAGTGCAAAGAAAGGTAATAAATTAATATAATGGTAACAAAAACTTTTTTAATTTCCGTTAAAATATTTGCAATTTCTAAATTCTTGGAGCACCTTAAGTGTCAGAGCGTCGTTAGAAAGACTTTTATCCCCAGGTTTAATATCAGCTGCCAGGTAACAAATAATGTTCCTAAGTTATTGCGAACGGCAACAAATTTATATAGAACTAAAACTTCTTATAAATGTCTGAGGTGTTTTGTGAAATATTTCTAATCTATGGGAAAACTTACTAAAAAAAAGTTTTAATTCCAAAAATAACTATATCTAATTACCGGTATAGATTATAAAATATTTTATAGTAATTATTAAGAATCACTCAAAAACTACTGGTTAATTTTTAATTTTATTAAATTGTGACCAAATGACACATTGTCTTTCGATTAAAAATAGAATTATGATAATTGGACAACCAGGAGCGGAGTTATGGAATAACGATAATAAAAAACATATAAATTCGAGAAAATATTACAAATATCTAAAGAAAAGGTAAATAGCTTCATCAAAATACAGAATTTCTAGTGTTATTTTCTTAGAAATTTAGAGAGAATAGAGAAAAAAAAATTAAATTAAATTTTAAATGCATCTAGAAATCAAAAGAACAAAACTTATTGCATGGACGATTTATTATTATGACTACGGTCTGATGCTTTTGTACTCTAGGAATTCATTGTAGAGCGAAGAGAAGTGCTTTTAAATTGCTGCTTAGAGCAAACGCTTGTCAGAATGAAACGGCTTCCTCGTTACCGCCAGGTTAAGGATGAGTTCTTATGAAAACGTATATGAAAACGTTTTAGGATTTGATGATTTTACCAATGTATATTTATAGTGCTCCGATTTAAAAGGCAAATAAAACCAATTACATTTTAATAATTTAGCAGATATTGTGGTGAACAAAATTATGTCATACTAGCTTTCGCTCGCGACTTCCGCGTGGAGTTAAAAAAAAAAGAGGTAAGCAGCCTATGTGTTCTTCCAGACTATCCTCTATTTCTATGCCAAATTTCATCTAGATCCGTTCAGCAGGCTACAAACTCTAACAAACATCCATCCATCCATCTAAACTTTCGCATAATATTAGTAAGATAATGCAAAACAAAGGTATGGTAATAAGTAATTTGATATTTTAAGGATGCAAACGGACAATAGGCCACCATAATTCGCCAAAATAGCGAAGCGACCGCTGCCAATAGACATCCGAATTATCAGACACGGACGAATTTTTACTTTTCCTTATATAAATGATTATAATTTTTGGATTTTATTATTATTAAGGGATGTGACATTTTTTTAAATAATTCCAGTTGCCAATAATTCTGTTAATTAAGTATTCTTTGCGAGGTGTCTAAGCTGCCGTCAACGACAACGGCCAGCCGTTCAAATTAATAGCCGCCTTTGTTCACTCTGTTCATATTTTACTTTATTTGAACGCTGTCAAACGCTCGTCGAACACTGATTAATGTTCAAGAATAAATTATTTACTGCAAGTGTTTTCATTTTATAGCTTATTTCTTCTTTTAAATTAAAACATACTATTTTTAGCGTTTTAAAGAAGTTCAAAAAGTTTTATTAAAACATTTTATACAAATTTTTGTACAGCAGAAATTCAATTTCAAAAATTTAAACTAACTAACTATTCGGTTGATTTTATATTAAGCTTCTGTAAGCAACCTTAATACAAATATATAATAGTTTAATGACTTTCGATATAAATTTATTCATAAAGGCATACATTTGTACCTGGGCACACAAATGGAATTTCGTTAAAGCGACGCGTCGAAAAACTGGAACAACAACCAAACTGAAAGTTGCAACGTTGAACATTAACATGTGCGGGCTACAGTTCTCGAAATCACACACCGAAAATTCATGTCAACGTATTGAAAATCTCAATTGTACTTTGTAGTTTTTATAGTGTTTTTTGTCTCGTAAATATTAATAGATCGTAAACTGAGATATATTTGTTGCAATTAATTGCTTGTTATTTAAATACCTACAAGTAAACTTCTTACAATTATCGCTTAATTTTTAACAGTGGTAGAGCCCGCTTTAACATCTTAGCACGAATGGGTCGGCTCGCCCGGTGCAATACCACGACCACACAGAAGACAGGCGTGAAGTGGGAGCAATTCCACGTTTCGTCTGATGAGTGTGGAGCCGGAGGCCCAACTTTAGTCCCTTTTCCTTCCTACCCTTATTCTCATAAGAATGGGATGGTAAGGGAACGTGGATTTGATGGTGGAGGAGACGTATAGGAAGATGAAATATCCTCTTTATGTGCGTCTCCTCCTCCGTCGATAAATGGTAGGCAACGCATTTGCTATCGGGAATGTCTATGGGCAGCGGTCGCTTCGCCATTTTGGCGGATTCAGGTGACCGCTTGCTCGTTTGCCACCTTATAATATAACAAAAAAAAAATGATTAACAACTACATAAATATTTGTTAAACGATTTCTAAATTTTAACAAATGAAATTTAACAAAAACGTAATGTCTAGAGATGTAATTTAATCAAATATATTAAGGAATAAATGTGGAAATTATTCTACGTCGGCACTCTGCTCAGATAATCAAGGAATTTACGCCCTAACAAGGTTCCAGTAAATTGCGCTCTACAATTGTACCCTCTTTACAAGTGAATTGTATGATAAATTAGTAAATTTATTAATTCTGGTTTATTTTGATCATTATTTTTGAAAATCGAATAATTGTAAGAATTACAAGAAACAGTAAAACAATGTGACAAACGGTCTGTGTAAAAAAAATAGAAAAAAGTCATTCCACTCTTAGGACAGTGAAGAAAAATAATATATCTCTTAGTAGTGAATAAAGGGAGCTTATGAAGAATTGAATTGATTTATTTACTGTGTCTTTTCATTATTAATATCCGTCTAAATGCACATTTAAAGGGCTTAGGAGTGGATCAATGGCCCTTGACTTTTTCAAGGTAAATCACTCAATACGTTTCCTAACTTTGACACACTAATTAATATTCAAAAGGCCCGTCCTTGAGACGAGCTCATTCGCAACTTTAATAAAAAAGGCGGGAACATTTTTTAATAACCTCCAAAAATATTTCTAGTTAACCGGTCAAGGTTCACAAGCTCATAATGGTCCCAATTTTTTTTAGCTAAGCTACAATTCAAAGAAATAATTGTTATATGGCCTTTTAATGCGTAGCCGTAAAATACCTATTCTTGAAGTTAAAAACAAACAATTTATTATTTTGTGCTTGAAAATACTGTTCACGTAACATAAAGTTGTATTTGAAGGCTCGATTGAAGGATAACCGTTGCTAACTCTATGCCTTGTGCTTTAACATTTGTACTACACTGTTGCATTCCTATTTCTGGTTTTATAATGAGGTCAATGTACTTTGCATTATAATTTAAGCAAAATTTACCAGAGAATTTCGCCGCTGGTGTACCCGGTGAACACATTAATCAGATTTTAAAACCCGTCAGCCCCTTCGGGAACATTAACTCGTTCCGTTTTAATTACGTCTGCTTTTCGCTACATCATTTTAGGACGGTCTTATGTAAAATAAACTTCCTTGTTATTTGACCAAGTAGATGCCTTCAAGAGCTAACACGTAGCTATTCGACAGCAGTAGTATATTAGAGAGTTTTAAAGATTGAACACTGAGGTGATAATAGTCAGTTTTTATAAAGAAAAAACTTGTCTATGTTCAAACAAGTTAACTAGATCCAACGAAGTGTTTGTGTTCATAGAAAGCTTCGCAATGTCAATTAAACTCTTGATTGATGTTTGTTCTTTCCCAAGAGTTTCTGTTACCATTTACACAATTTTCATGCAATACGAAATAATTGTTTTAATTTATATTTAATTTTATAGGGGACTTTGTCGCGAAGCGATGATAGCGCCCCAAAAAAATTGTTACAAAAAAAATTAAAATCACAGTAGTATAAAACATTTTTACCTAAAAAATTAAGTTAGACGAGTATATACTTCAGATTTAAGTAATTAGTTTAAATTTGTACAGTTAACTACAGTCGTAAATAAAAAGTTTTAACCACTGTTAATATTTTTAAACAAAAAATATTTTGTCTTTCATTTTTGCGGTGAATCCCGACAGAGTTAACTGTCACAGAGTTCATAAACTGTCAACTAACAACAAAAATTACCTGCTAACAGAACAACTGCAATAGTTTACTATTACGCAGTTTCTAGGGAATTTAAATGCAGTTCGGTGTACGGAGTGACACTAACATTGACTCTATCCCATGGTGTTGTTAGAACTAAACTTTACAAGAATTTTTAGATTTGATTTTATATTTTCTTCGGAGTCGCAGGCGAAAGCTACTTTATCATAAGTATTGAAGGCAGGAATAACAAACCTGATGCAGTAACTTAATTATAACTTAAGCTAAAGTTAATTATACAAAGAGCTCCGCACAAGAGCAGAGATAATACATTGTGTTAATAAGACCCGTAACTTTAAGATAATTTTGTTAGAAGTATGCCGCTAAGTTTAATCAAATTTTGTCAATTTTAAGTGCAGTGTTATTAAAAATTTTACACAAGGATGACTTAAAAATTTAAGGTTGTTTGATAAGCGTTATAATTTTTGGTATATATTCTAGACTAGCTGTTCCCGTGCGGATACATCCGCGTGAAATTATAATAACTTTATTTCATTGTTTACCTACATTTGTCAAATTATCAATTGCAAATGTCAAAATGACATGACATGATGACAAACCATGGCAATCTTGCTTCCTTGATGTTGGCATCAACTTATGGTCTCTTTCCCACATTAGGGTTTTTATCCAAAATATTTACCACCTAAGTTTAATGGAGTGAAAATATATAGCGTAAAGCGTGACGTAAGTTTAGGGCTTTTTATTAAAAAATAATTTTTCAAAAATATGCTGTAATTGTTTACATCTTAGGCAACAAAGAAGTGTGTGTTTACGCTTTATTATATTAAGCATAGATTGACTGACAAAAGACCATAGTAATTGATCAATGTTTACGTCAAAATATTCGAGACTGTGCAGAGCTAATAAATCTCAACAAATACGTGAATACAAAAATTCAATTCCGTAGCGATATAATGTCGTTTTACCGAAAGCACTTTCGTATTTTACAGGAGCGTTTTATAACCGCGGGCAACAGATGGCGCGGTGATTTCGACTCTCAACAACCATCCTTGCGTCGTTAAATTGATCGTAACGTGCATCGCTTCGGAAGAAGCCTTTAAGTACTTTAGAAGATTCGATGCACCGAACAGGAACGTGGTTTGAATATTTTGCTCGCTTATCTATTTACGTTAAGCGTGGTGAAGCAATAAAACTTGTAATCGCAGTTCAGATTTTAGAACGCATGCATTTTGTTAAGAAAATGGCTTTATATTTTTGCTCAACTACAACTCTCCAGCGTTCTACTTTACCGCAAGCAAGATAATATGTGGCAATGCTATCACTCGTTGAGCATAAGATTATATACGCTAGGAACCTAACAAGGTTCGAAGTGTCTAGGCCTATTTCCACTGAGCGGCTAATCGCATGACTCCGGGCAATAACGCCAGTGGAAATAGGATCTAATGTTGTTAAATAAATTAAGTGTTCGTTTTAAGTGTACGTAGCTATTTTATTACGAGCATAACATAAACAGTTGTAGTTAACACTTGACCTCAATAGAAGTATTTCTTACGGAATTGCTGACTATGAAATGTGATAATGGACTGGGTATAAAATTGATGAATATGGTCTATATAAGAGAATTTGTTATCTAAACATACTTTAGGACATCCGTAAATTAATTGGAGTGTTTATCTCGTGTAAGTCTTGTTTCAAATGCATAAAATGTACTAAATATTGTTCTCGTCATAAAAATATTGGTAAGAATTAGTAAAATGTCCTATAGTAGAATATTTACAGAGTCATCGTTTTTAATTTTATAAATAGCTGCAAAATATACTAAAAGAAATATATGAAACAAAAAACATATTTAGATTTAAGCATACCTTTAACTTAATGACTCGTATGGCTTCGCTCTGGATAAGTTTCATGCATTCAACAACACATTAGTTCGTACATTCACCTTTAGAGCGGGCGCACGCCTTTGACTAAATTATCGCATAACTATTGTGCGATTCGTCGATTGTTTCGCAACCAATTCAACTATATAGTTGCACAACTAAAAATCGAGTAGTGTGCGCACCTCCATATAAGCTCATGGGAATCAAAAAGGAGACTAAACAGTTGCATATATATTTTAGTTTAGTTTCGTGCGATATTTTAGTTTCAGGTGTGCGCACGCTCCCAACAGCAAAATGTTTTAGTAAAATATTTCGATGTTAGACAACGTAGATTTTTTTTTATACAATAAGGTGGCAAAGGAGCAAGCGGCCATCTAAATTTGTCGAAATGGCGAAGCGACCGCTGCCCATAGACATCCGCAATTGCAGATGCGTTGCCGACCCTAAATCGACGGAGAAGGAGACGCACATAAAGAAGATATTTCCCATTCCTATGCGTCTCCTCCACCGACAAATCCACTTTCCCATCCAATCCTTTCCTTGTGAGAAAAGGGTGTAATGGGAAAGGGACTAAAATTGGGCCTCCGGTACCACACTCATCAGACGAAACGCGGAATTGCTTCCACTTCACGCCTATCTTCTGTGTGGTCGTGGTATTGCACCGTGCACCGACTCATTCGTGCTAAGATGTTAAAGCGGGCTCTACTACTGTTGAGATTTATGATTATTACTTAGACCGCATATCGAGGAATTCCAATTTGTTTTTATACAAGTGTCTTGTCTGTAGGTACTTAAGAGTAACATTCAAATCTTCTTAAAAGCTTGTAAAGGTAAGAAAACTTAACCGATTCGTTGTTTTAGAGTATTTTTTATGTAAGCACTTACGAGGCATCAGCGAGGAATTTGTTTTTGGCTCGGATCCAATACAGCAACAGGTCACAATTAGGATACGAGGCGCGGGAACGTTAAATTAATTGAACTGAATCTACTAAATGCTATGTCAACGAATGATGCGTGAATTTGTCGATTTATAAACTTAGTGAACGAACAACTGCCTCACTGAAGGTGATTTAATGGATACTTTATAGTTCCCTTAGAGTTTAGTTCCCATATTAAATGCTATGATGCTAAACATTTTTATAATTTTCCAAAATCCCAAAGGTCTACTTTACTACGTCGTCAATTTTGTTATTTTTATGAAATAACTAACTTTCGCCCGCGATTCCGTCCGCGTGGAATTAAAAAAAACAAAAGTAGTTAGCATTTGTGTTCTTCCAGACAATCCTCGATATCTATGCCAAATTTAATCGAGATCTGTTTAACCGTTTAGCCTACAAACATCCATCCATCTAAACTTTCGCATTTATATTAGTAAGAATTTTAAAACTATTTTTTTTTTTCAAAACACTGAGCATGTGCAAGATTTTCTTAAGTATGTAAGTAAAACAAAAAGTGAACTTTAATAATATAAAAGGTGGACATGTCGCCTGCACAAACTCAAACATATTTTGTATGAGAACCTGGCGATGACACCTGAGCACAGAACAAACTGTCCACGGACAGACAAAAACTATTGTCTGGAACTATAGGAAACATTTACAATTTTATACATACATATAAGTTGTAATATGTGTACATGAAATATATTTTAGTACTAAAATGAATTTTAATTGCGATTTTACTTACTAATGAAATTGAAAATACGTCTAAAAGCATTTACGGAGATTTTTAACTTTTTGAGTCGACTTTTCTTTACAAGGGAGTTATGACTCTAACATCCGAACGGTTAAAAAAACAGTATTTGTAGTCTTTTTATGAATTAAAGATGTAACGAGCTGCAAAATTATAATACAAAACAATCTCGTAACATAAATCTTTGTAATAAATGAAATTGTCTTTCATCATAAGTTTAGTATATTGGTAGCGCGTTCCCTCGACACAAAGGAACCAGCAACGTTCTCTGAAGGTAACAAGTTCTTGCTAAAAAATTGCTTTCTTGTTGGTTTTTAGAGAAACATTGTTTACATAAATGTATGGAAATTATATATTTATTTAATTAATTTTAAAACATAGAGTAAATCAAGATAATTCACACTTTAATCATATTATTGAATGAAAATCGATCGATTTATTGCGATTCTAAATACACAGTTATAATTTTTTTTTTAAGTTAAAAACTATTTTTAAGTTTTAAGTAATCATTACATATGTTATTTTTGATAACGTGTTACAGATAAATTACCTTCGGCGTAAAATCGGCCCAGTAGTTTTTGAGTTATTTCAATACATACAAAAATACAAATGTTTCCTCTTTATAATATTAGTATGGATTGATTTAAATGTGAATGCGACAAATTAAATTACATATCGAATTGATTTAATCTCTTTAGTGATGTGAAAGCATTTTATGAAGTCAAAGTTTAAAATCGGATTAATATTTAAATTAAGTTATCTCCGATAAGTGTACATCGGAGTGGAAAGGCTTTTAATCTATCGGGCTGCATTATGGTGGATATGCTTCTGTTGATTTTAATATCTGATGCGGGTGAAATGACGTTAAATTTTAATCCACCATCTCTGAGTGAACGACAGCACTTTATTTTTAATTTCAGTTATAATTTATACTTCTCTCTATACTAATATAATAAAGCGTAAACACACACTTCTTTGTTAAGATGTCAGCAATTACAGTATATTTTTGAATAATTCTTTTTTTAATAAAAAGCCCTACACCTACGTCACGTTTTAGGTTACATATTTTCACGCCATTAAACTTAGGCGGTAAATTTTTTGGATAAAAACCTTAATTTGGGAAAGAGACCATAAGTTGCTGCCAACATCAAGGAACCAAGATTGCCATAGTAAGGTAATCGGTATTTTGACATTTGCAATTGAGAATTTGATAAATGTAAACAATGAAATAACATTTTCATAATTTCATGCGGATGAAGCCGCACGGGAACAGCTAGTATCTGGTCATATAGTCTGGAAGAATACATAGGATACTTACTTTTGTTTTTTTTTTAATTTCACGCGGACGGAGTCGCCGGCGAAAGCTAGTCTTCTATAAACTCTACGACTCTGCCTGTTGTAATGAATCAATATGAATCATTCGTAGAATATAGCTTTGACCTAATTTCGATGAGACAAACAGAGAAGATTTATTTTATTATTGTTTTGAAGTCAGAGAATTGCTGTCATATGTCAATGTCTACTGTGAATATTGGCCGATATAATGATGTTTACTGACCTCAATATGTCTATGAACTTTTAGTAAAGTTTCGTATGCTTATATGATATCAGGCAAACAAACTTTATTATGTCCTAGTACTCAAGCGTGTCTACAAGTCTCAATTCCAGTCTTCTTTTTCTTCCTTAGTCCAAGAAAGATAGGAAGAGGAATAATTTAGCAGGGAAATGGAGGTATAGAAAATATTAAAAACGTTTGTCTGTACTGTTAAGAAGAAATCGGTGCAACACTAGATTGCCATACGAGTACATGTTCCGTCCCTATGACACCTGTCAATGTCAATCAGAAGTATTGAGAATAAGCGCGCAATTCTGGCGGGAAGGAGTAGTCTAAGTGTATAAGTTAATTACGCTGTTACAATTTTATTATTGACTAAAAGTATCCTTTCTTCAGTCCATTGATGGTAATTTATCTGCAACTTTTGTCTTTTTTTTTTTTTTTATAAAATAAA
>LD689013.1:719238-732486 GCA_003118335.3 Papilio memnon
TCATCTCATTTCATTTTATAGATGTAGAACGTACTCTGGAAGAACACAAAGGCTACTTACTTTTGTGATTTTTTTTAAATTCCACGCGGACGGAGTCGCTAGCGAAAGCTAGTATATAATAAGAGTGGGCATTGTCCTGATGTTTATGAAAGTCATAACCTTAATTCCATAAATTGATTCGTTCCACTAATTACTATTAACTACATGTCTTCAGAGACATCGCAGAGTACAGACTTATCGACTGATAGTTTGATTGGGTTAGGCTGTAAAGCAAAAATTACATAAATCAAATCTGTGCAATGTACTTTCATACATGTTCATAAATTATTCCCAATAAAGTCTACGGTCGTTGGTAGTCTAACTGTAACGTTTCATTTTTAATTTTAGTAAATATATCCGTGGGTCTCCATTATCATTTTGTCAAGCTTATACGATGTATGCACTGATTAGTTTATTATAAACTACTTCGTTAAACGCTAACAAAACGGAAATTCAATTACAAACTTGACATAGTAGAGTAACAAAGTTGTGATGCAGCTCGAATGGCTTTTACTGCGCGCATGCGGAGACCTCGTTACGTCCTGCCACAATAGCACAATGCAAAGATGTTAGCAAAATGCACCACAAACATTATCAACGCTACTTTAAGCTGCACCATAAATAACAACATTGAAAACGTATTCATAACAGCAAATTATTTTGATACTAAATAATCGTCTAAACGCTAAATATCAATTTATACTTTGCTCCAAATTAGATACAGAAATAAAGACCGACGCAAAAGGCAATCTAGGGATTTATGACAAGCAATTTATGTCTTGTTATCTCAGCCTTAAGTCCGTTAACTAATTCTATTACGTTAATATGAATACTGAAATCAAAATTCATGCAAGAACTGGTTTAGAACTATTAAAAGAGTATGGCAAAATTTTCTTGACACGTTGTTAAATATTTTCAAGTTATATGTAAGGAATGTAAAAGTTATCAAAGTTAACATGTGCTTAAAAGTCGTCATTCAAACTTCGCAAGAAATCGACGACGCTAGCAAATGCTATAGCACATAAAAGCACATTCCAAACTTTCCTAAGCACCCTCGTAGCACGTTCGTATCAACTCCGTAGCTCCTCCGTAGCACACTGTAGCTCCGCCCGTTCTTTTAAGAAATAACTTAAATACAAATTAAATAATTAGCATTACATTATTTATTAAATAGCTAAAATCCGAAATTATTAAACGATTAGAAAAGGTTACGTAAGTACTCGACTGACACAACTATAAGTTTTTTACCATTGTATATTTTATTATTATACAAGCTGTTCTCTTGCGGCTTCATCCGCATGAAATTATAAAAAACTTTATTTTATTGTTTACATTTGTCAAATTCTCAATTGCAAATGTCAAAATACCAATTACCTTATTATGGCAATCTTGCTTCCGTGATGTTGGCAGCAACTTATGGTCTCTTTCTCACATTAGAGTTTTTATCCAAAATATTTACCCCTAAATTTTAATGGCGTGAAAATATATAGCCTAAAGCGTGACGTAAGTGTAGGGCTTTTTATTAAAAAAATAATTATTCAAAAATATGCTGTAATTGCTGACATCTTAGGCAACAAAGAAGTGTGTATTTACGCTTTATTATATTAGTATAGATATGTGGGGTCATTAAATTCTTTTGTTTTCTTCATAGCAGCTTTCTAAATCAAATAATAGTTATTAAAAATCTAATCAATCTGTTAAATACTATACGTATTTCGAGATTTATTGATAACTTAGCTTCTTACAGAGTTAACTGTCGAATCCATCAACAAAAAAGTATTTTATATATGTAAGTAAAATAGAAGTACTCATAAACTTTATCATAAAAACACAAGTACTTCTCTAAAAGGTTAACCATATAAAAGAAAAACGTAAGAGCCCAGTATTTCTGAAAGAACGCGCCGTCGCTTTTTGTTTGTAAAGATCATAAACTTAAGTGTTTACGTTTCGTTTGATTCGTACAGAGAAATTGCTAAAGGCAATTTGGAAATAACTTTTACAGTGAATACTGAAAGACTTTTACAAACATTTGACCGGAAATAATTATTTTTATTTTAATCTACCTTTTTAAGATTAGAATGCTCAGTACAATACTTGTGCTAAAAAAAACTTACGTCCTGTTCTCTGTGTTACTCCTTTCGTATCCATTTCTCTACCAATGATACAATGTAATAAAATGTAGAAATTTAAATAAACCATTTCATAATTGAAGAACCAAAATTCATTCAATTGAGAAATGAAACCGCGCTTCAAATGTATTGAAAGCCGACATTCACTTCACAGTGGTCTGCAGTTTGACAACGCGACAGTGATATATCGTCCAATGCACAACTCCAATATTTTAACAATAGAACCACAAATATCGGTATATTTAAAGCATTATTATAAGCTTAAACTTAGATGTATAGGTACAAATCGCAAGTCCTGAAGAAACTTAATTAGCCGCAGCTTTTTTAATATAAGTCTTAGACCGTACTTTACTTCATTGCTTGAAATAAAAAACTACGTGTTTGCATTATGAATTGAGGTCGAGTGTAGTTCATTTTCTCGTGTCCAGCGCAAGGGCCGGTGTTTAAATTGGATTCTTTGATCAAATCCCCAGCAGTGAGCAGAGCAAAAAGGTTTATCTTAAACAAATTGAAATTACTAACAAAGTATCCAATTTACTTTTTATAAAAGTGATACGAACTCGTATAGACCCACAACTTACCTGACCCGGTGAGCATATTTGAAACTAAATTATGATAGATAACTGTTCGCGCAAAATACTCCTTTCATTATAAAGCAACACTACTAATGGTATAGTCGAATAGTAATTTATTGTTTTATTTATTGTTTTTTAACGTTTTTAATTGTTTGTAATTAGGTATGTATTTTAAAATGTATTAATAATTGTATTTTATATTTTAACTGTAAATATGAGATTATTATTGTTATTGATTGTAAAATAAAGTAAACAAAGTCCTTGGATTCACCACGCCAGGCGAAAACGACGGGGTGGCAAGAGGCCGCCCAAAAAAATGGTATAGTCGCTAGCGCCTGTCATTTTTTGATAGCAACATATAATCTTCGAATTACCGTCTTACAAATTAATCGCACTGTTAAACTAAAAATTATAACTAGTTGAAGTACATTTTCCTCCTTGGATAATCTGTTTTATTTTACTAGATATGTCGTCGTGATATTTACACCTACCTCCTTGTATGCATAGTAAATCTAAACGCAGTGATATTCCATACATACGTACTAAACTAAACATGCAAAATAAGAAACTTTTTAGAAACACTTTAAAATATTAAATTGTTGTTTAAATTCATATTTCATAAGAGCTTACGTTTCTGAGCGCAACTGCAGGTGTGTCCGTTTGTCATTGTCATCAGTTTAAATGTATGGATGCTCGCCTCTCTTCACAATGTCACCATTATTTATGGTAATAACTAATATTTAAGTACACGAACTGCCCTACTCACAATAGTAAAGTGAACTCCCTTAGTGTAGATTTAATATGACACTTACGACAATTTGATAATCGAATGCGTAGCTTAAAAGTGGTAGTTTTCGCTAAGTATTCTTTGTCATTAAGGTAAAAAAGTGAGTAGCCTAACTGTTTTTCCAGACTATCCTCTACGTCTATGCCAAATTTCAACTACATCCGTTCAGTTGTTTAGGCTACAAACTCTAACAAACATCCATCTAAACTTTCGTATTTATATTATTAGTAAAATTTCAACTAGCTTTCTCCCGCGGTTCCTATCTTCTAGACTATCCCCTACATCTATGCCAAATTTAATCGAGATCAATTCAACAGTTTAGGCTACAAACTCTTACCAACATCCGTCCTTTTAAACTTTCGCATTTATAATATTAGTAAGAAGTAAGGTTACATAGGTGCTTGTGAATTTTCTCATTACCATTTTATAAGAGACTCGATAGGTTCACCGATTAAATACATTTTCCTTTTTCTAAGCCCGTCTGAAAGGTAACATTTGCATTTTATAGCCAGAAAACAAAGACAAAATTCTCATATAACGTTACGAAATAATGTAAACGTTTTCTTTGAAGCTTGAGAAAATGGGACAATGTGAAACACTTCATTACATAAGTATTAAAAGCTTACATAACATAGTGGGGTAAGTAGAGATTACGAATTAACATTATTTTTATACTAGCTTTCGCCCGCGACTCCGTCCGCGCGGTATTAAAAAAAACAAAAGTAAGTAGCCTATGTGTTCTTCCAGACTATCCTCTACATCTACACCAAACTTCATCGAGATCCCTTCAGCCGTTTAGGCTACAAACTTTAACAAACATCCATCCATCCATCCATCCATCTAAACTTTCGCATTTATAATATTAGTAAGATTCTTGCTCTGAAATAAATTTAAATTTTACAAAGCAATTAAACATTGCATTAAGATAAAGATAATTAAAAACAATCTAGTCTATAATCTGTACCGTTTTAAAAAAATGTGGTCTTAGAATGTACATATAAGTAATACGCTTATCTACAAAACAGAAAAGATCGGAGCATTTTTCTAAAGTTGAAATCAAAGTGACCTATTAAACTTTCATAAAATTAAGGCTACATAGAAATCATTTAAGGAGTTTATCTCGAGTCCATTTTCGCAGACAAATTGTATTAAAACCACTTTAACTTTGTAATTTAAAGCACTTCTTAAAAGCCATAACAGTTAAAAGTTTTAGTGCGAAACTTTCCAATAAATTAAAACAACACAAATTACTTTAAGAGAGAAATATGAACATAAGTAGCGTTGACCAACTTAATTTGAAGAAGGAAAGCTTTACTTGTGGGGTACATAGTTCATAATTTGCATGTAAGTTCTTTTTAATGCTAATAGTACCTCTAAAGAATGATTGAATTTATTATACTAATTAAACGCTAAAGTTAAGATGTATGGATGAATGGATATTTGATAGATTTTGCCGTCTAAACTGAACGGATCTCGATGAAATTTGGCATAGATGTAGAGCATAATCTGGAAGAAAACATAAACTACTTACTATTTTATGCGGATAGTGTCGCCTGTGTAAGCTATCATAAAATATGTTAACAAATGACGTGAAACATTTCTATATTTCTATATTTACGTATTTGAAAACGACATTAAAAATTCGTTCGAAATAGACCCCCATTAAGAAACCAAACTTATGTAATGTGCTTTTTGTAATTGAAATCATAATGTTTATAAAATTGGTTTGTATTTTCCCAGATCACCGGCGCTGAGTTAACAAACGCTCCCGGTTGTGAGAACTGACAGTGATATATGATATAGCAGAGGATTCCAACACGGATAATAATCGATTAAGCTTCGATGGCTTATTTTTATGTTACTCGCCGTTTGATGACTTTACTTATCTATTAGTACATCAAATTTGACAATACGGGTAACCTCATTACTATTAGAAATAGAGTTATAAAAGTACAAGTATTTTTCAGGCAGTATTATTTAATATTTGAATTAAATTATGAGTATTTTTAATGAGGTAATTTGTAAAACAATTAACTTGTAGAAAGCTCTAGTCTACGCGACATTAATTGAAACAACATCTGCTACGAACAGCATACGTACGTAGCGTAACAGTGCTACGAGGAGTCGCTACAACTTTAACGCTACGTGAAGTTGTAGGAACTTTAAGCGCACACGACAAACAATGTTCCACAAATGGAGGAATGATGAACGTAGAGGAAAACTTACATTACTAACACTACTAAATAAAGGTTAAAGTTAAAAGACAAAAAAAAACGGACATAATAGGTTCATTAATATGACAGAGCGTACTCCTCCCTTCAAGGGTGACAACGCATCTGCAGTTTCCTTTGCTTTGCGGATGTCCATCCGCTGCTGATTTGCCTCCGTCTACTATAAAAAAAGAGTGTTTCGGTAGTGGGAACTTTCGATTATGTGATTTACTTAGATTTATTTTTGGTTTCAATTATTATTTAACGTTCCACTATGTCAGACTCTATTCTAATTTCCCATTTCATATTAATTGAACAGCAATTAGAGCTACAATTTTCAGTAACCCAATTATGAACGCAGCATCCATCATTTCCATGAAATAGTTGAGGTGTTAACATCATTGAGTCCAGTACATGTGACCCAGTTGCGTGAGTGGTCACGTTCGTAATTGCGTGTTACGTTGCACGGACGATTCTGTTAGATGGACGAACATCAGCACATATTGTACGAGTATATTAGGTATATTGTAAAGACAAAAAAAAATACGTTTCCATACTAAGGTCTACATGCCTTTATCCTTTTTGACCAACCAACCAAAAGAAGGAGGTACTCAATGCGTCTGTATGTTTTTTTATGTGTGTTACCCGATATCTCCGGCCCTGGTGGACGGATGTTTACAAATGTCTATCAGCCGTCATAGCTGAATTTATACCGCTCTATATATTTTTCACATGATACCTCTTTATTTTGTTTTGGTCTTCTTCTACCTGTAGTTATCTGTATTCCATCTTCGTTACAGATATAAAAACTGCTATCTTATACCCACGGTTTCGTCCGCGCGGAATTAAAGAACGTAGTAGGTAATTGATTAAGCCTTTGTTATTCCTGACAGTGTTACATCTGTACCAAATATTTTGCATATCCATGGAGCCGTTCTGGAGATACCTCGTTAAATCCATCCATCTAAATTTTTGCAATTATTATATTAGTAGGATTTTTTTTCTAGTATGTTAAGAGTATTTACATGACCGCTGCGTAAAGTGAAATAAGACAGTGTTCGTGTTCAGGCGTCGTAATGAGACCGCTTGACATCATTTCCGTGTCGCCTTTTACGTGTATGACTTAAATATATGTTTTCCCTAAGTACTAAGCTATGTTATTTAGCTTACGTAATGTACTAGCATGTAATAGTCTGTAAAAGCATTTATAACTTACTAAGCGTTTCTTTTAGGAGGAACGCTTCTTTTAGGTTAGAATTGCCTCGAATATTACGCCTTACTTAAGTTTTTTGTTTTTAATTTCAAAGGTAGTAAAAGTTAATTTTCAGAAATTATTTTTTAGTCCGCGTCGCGTGCTTGAATAAATTAATCGTTTAAATTAATTTCAGAAAGGCTTTTAATTAATTGTAATTAAACATATATCAATTTGTTAACTTTGGTTAACCTTCGTACAGTTAGTTAAGTACTGACTTATGTACGAACCGAAAGGCTAAGAGAAAAGTAAATCTCGCTCGGGTTTGACGTATTTGCAGCATGCTGGATGAACTCTGTACACATTTTCTAGTGGATACGTAACCGACAAAGTGTGGCCAACATTCTAAGTGGAGATATGCATTTAGTCAAATGTTGTTTCAAAGTTTATTTAAATTTTGGAGAAAGTTCATAAGTCGTTTACTAAAAGTTAGGTATTCAGCTAAACAAAGGAGCTTTACTAAAAGCTTATAGTATAGAAGTAACTGTCATTACATAATTAACACTATATTTATATTTTAATTACTTCATGTTGGTACAATTGAAAGTTCGGTTTTTATTGGCTGTAGTAATTTTACGTTAGTTTATACAAGTAAATTATATTACACAATAAAACGAATTTCCCGAATATACAGGCTGTTAAGCAAATGTGGTGACTTAATTCAAATATGTCTCAAGGATGTACGGATACGTGTACCCAATACAGATGAAGGGGAACAATATTAAAAACCGGGACAATATGTTTTATTGTCATTTCACCATTATTATTCTAAATTAAATTATTAAATGGAGGGGACGAAATTGTTATTACTTAAAGATTAATAAATGCAATGGTTTGGATGAATAGATCGATGGATGTTTGTTAGAGTTAGCCGTCTAAACGGCTGAACTGATTTCGATTAAATTTGGCATGTAGAGTATAGTCTAGAAGAACACATAGGCGACTTCCTTTTGTTTTTTTATAATTCCACGCGGACGGAGACGCGGGCGAATGCTAGTAATTCATAATTTCTGTGAATAATGTTTTAATACTTTCAATGAGATTTTTACTTCAAAGACCATCTGTTTCTGACGTCAAAGGAAAGATTATTGAATCGAGAATGAGGTATATTTTCTAGTTCCTATCGAATGAGCACGCGATTAAAACATTAAGAAAGAATTGTTATATGATTTTATAGAATCTTATTACAGATAGAGTTAATAACTTTTACTAGATTACAACAATACTTTAGTTCATTGAGTCATGATAACCATGGAATTGTACAAATATTATTATAGAAAAATTATCAAAAGTCGTCCACGTATTTACAAATTCTTCTATAATGGTAGCAAAAACTTAAAATTATGTAGATTCCATTTTGATAATCCATACATAATCTTTATTTTTAACACGAAAATTGTATCTCATTTGAGAAATGTCGCCAGATAAAATTTGTGTTTTCAAATTCGTGAAATTGAAAGTTTTAATTGAGTCACCTCAACTGGCCGATACGAGAGTCCGCTGCCAGTTTTAACCAATTCAAATTTAACGCTGAAAAACTACACTTCAATGTAGTATCGTATTTTTTTTAGTAAATAGAAGAATTATTACTGACTAAAGTGAAATATAATTTACAAGCTGTTGCTCGCGACTTCGTCCCGGTGAAATAAAAAAAAACAGCAAATGTTACTCACTGACAACGTAGCTTAATGGTGAAAGAATTTTTGAAATCGGCCCAGTAGTTTTTGAGTTATTTCAAAATATAAATCAAAATACAAATCTTTCCTCTTTATAATATTATAATAGTATAGATGATTAATTTTATTTTAGTAGTAGTAGTAGTAGGGGCTACGGTTTCCGCAACTCCACGGCTAGCGCGTATTTTGCGTGAGAAACGGGCATGGATTACTCCAGCCAACCCAGCTCACCGAAGAACCCCAGCAACCCTTTTATGTTGCTGGTGATCGCCGGGAGCGATCTCGGCGAACCGAGATACCTAACCCAATTTTATTTTAATTTTATTTTAATCGTTCCTTCATTCATGCTTCAATATCGAAGGTTTTTTGAGTTTCTTCGTACAGCTGGACTGGCTGAAATCTACGTGAAATGCGCGCTAGTTGTGTGCAGATTAAAAGAAATCCAAACATCTCGCAATAACATTGTGTAAGCTTATGATTCAAAACAAATTGTCCAAAATGTATACTTAATAAGTACTTTAAATGTAGTTAAAGATGTGATGTAACAATAATTTATTGTGGAGCGTGTCTGTCTTTGTGTGACAGAGAGGGAAATAAAGAGAGAGTCGGGTGTGAGGTCGGCACGGGGTCAGCGCTCACAGCCTTGAGATCTGCTACATACAAATTGGTATTTGATAAAAGATTTTCCTTTGCCCAATTCATCATAATCAGTTGAGGAAACGTAATAATTTAAAGGTTAACATTAATGCTAAAAACATAGTTAAGGTAAAGTACAAAGTTAAGAAATGTTGTGACATTGCATCATAACAGAACTATAATTACAAAAAGCAATCGTTGTTTCAAAAAATTGAAAAGAAAACTTTTAATTGAGTCAACGAAACATCGTCATAAAGCCAGGCTTACACTAACAAAATTTTCAGGTCTTTGATAAAATTATTACTTTGAACATCATAAATAAATTTTATTTTACAATCTTGTTGTAGGTTTTCTTAATATAAGCATATAATTAAGTATTACTACATAGTATGAAACAAAATTGCTCCCCGCTGTCTGTCCTGTAGGCTTAGATCTTTAAAACTACGCAATAGATTTTAATAGTTTTTTTTTTATAATAGAGTGATTCAATAGGAAGATTTATTCGTAAAATGCATAATTTAGTAGACTACTTGTAATTTTAGAGGTTTCTAATGTGATGTACACATTTTCGAAACAACAAACCCGTGCGAAGCCGTGGCGGGTCGCTAGTGTTCTATAATCCTGCTCTGATTAAAGCATAGTCTACTTAATATATTGAATAATGTATGTTAATTAACAGGCACCAATTGACATGAATATATGAATATTAACATTTAATGTACTCGTATAAGCAATTAATCCGCTCATAGTAATTGTGCTTCTGATACACACGAGTAGCCTACAATTTGTCCATTCGACTGTGTCATTTATGCGGACATTTTGTATTACAAGCCCGAAATATTGTTGAAAATATTACTTACTAGCTTTCGCCCGCGACTCCGTCCGCGTGGAATTAACAAAAAACATGAGTAGCCTATGTGTTCTTCCGGAACATCCTCTACATCTATGCCAAATTTCATCGAGATCCGTTCAGCCGTTTAGGCTACAAACTCTAACAAACATCCATTCATCTAAACTTTCGCATTTACAATATTAGTAAGAAGTATAATATAATAAGATAAAATATTTATTTTTCTCTTAACGAGATAAAAACCCTTCTTGACAATCTTACATTTTGCAGATAGATTCGATTTCATTTTAAAAATTACTTTAAAATGGTTTGAGTAACATCAAGAAGTATATAACAAAAGTTTATAACAAGCGTCACACGTACACGACGTGTCCGCAATACCGATGTGCTGGAACTAGGTCAGGCCGGACTGAATGTGGCCCTAACAAACGACACCGCCTTGTCCCGATCATATTACATTTTCACCTTCACACCAACTCAATATAGTTACTACTACTATAAATTGTTTCTAAGGTACGTACGTTTTCTTTGTTATTTAACTCACTATGTAACATAGGTCACAAAAGACCGTGAGTATCCACTGGGGAAATACTCGAGTAAAAACTAGATGTCTCACTCATTTATTTTAAAATTACAGAGATGACGATATACTTATGTAGGCAATGTAGCATATTGATAACATTTAACAGTGATAGAGCCCGCTTTAACATCTTAGCACGAATGGATCGGCTCGCCCGGTGCAATACCACGACCACAGAGAAGACAGGCGTGAAGTGGGAGCAATCCCGCGTTTCGTCTGATGAGTGTGGTGCTGGACGCCCAACTTTAGTCCCTTTTCCTTCCCTCCCCTTTTCTTATAAGGATGGGAAGGGAACGTGGATTTTACGGCGTAGGAGATGCATAGGAAGGGGAAATATCCTCTTTGTGTGCGTCTCCTTCTCCGTCGATTAAGGGTAGGCAACGCATAGCAAAAAAAACGTAGACAATGAAAACTGACAGTTAATGTAATTTGTAGTGGGCAAGTTATAATTTCGAGATTTTTCTATAAAGTATATTTAATCATCACGTCGTGATAATTTAGATACGTTTTCTCAATTATTAAGCTGTTCAAGTTCAAAGAACGAAATGAACGACAAAAAAATTCCGACCTCAAAAAGCCTAAACTTTTAATTGACCTAAACCAACTAGGTTTACCGTTGGGCACATTTCGAAAGTTGAATAAATGGATTGACTTTATTAGACGGAGTAAAACTAAAAAACTCGAAAGTACTAAAGATTTTAAAGTTGACAGTGCAAATAATACTTCACTCATTGACTTTTTCTACTATAAAAACTGCTCAAACATCGCCAAAAGCCGTCAGATGTACATAAAATGGCGGCAGCTTCTGCCATATTAAAACAAACGCGTTATAACCCGTGGGTATAATAAGGCCGCGTACCTGGTCCAAATATCATGCAACTATGTTATTAAACATGCTCTGTGCCGCGGAATGCCTAATATACAAATATTTTGTTTGCCGCGGTATTGTTCTGCACTCCTTGTTTATTCAACCAATCTACCACACATGTAACGTCTAAATAGCTACGCTTTCTTTCGTTTAAAAGAAACAAAATAACTACGTAATTGTCTGTTAGTTTTCTCCATACTATACCATTTCTATTCTTTTAAAAAAATTATATTTGTCAATAGCATGTGCTCATTTTTTATCTTTGTAAATGTATATGCATGTATACATAAATATATATTACAATGCCTAAATATGCATCTGACTGTACCACTGCTTTTTAGTATTTTTGTGGTTCCAAAGTGGTTTTTACTAATTTAATTACAATACTCTCTTTGGTCAATACTAAATACTTCATAAAACATTTCTAAACCTTTATAACTTAATTAGTACGTGTTTATTATTTTATTCTACACTTGTGAACACTTAAATCTCCAGACTAATGACTTATTTTAAACAATAAATGCACTGAGTGAGTTCACAGAAGGTGAAACGCGGGCAAAGACGCTTTGTCTTGCGACGACGGTGAGGTCAAAAAGGTAACAAAGGGCTGTATTAACATTACGGTATGAATTACAAATGTTTCACCTTAACTTATATTTGTATTAACATTCATACATCTGTATTACTTAGGGCCTGTCCCACAATTCTTGTAAATTATCAGATAACAATACAACGTATAAAATATATTATGGAAATATCGGATATTGGTACTCCAACAGTGACGTCACTTTTAAGCTATCTGAGCCTCTATCAGCCAGTGGTGGGACAGGTCATTAATATTATAAAGTGAAAAGATTTGTATTTTTGTACGGATTTAGGTAAAAACTCTGGAGCAATTTCAATCAATTTTTGCTATTAAAAGCTACTTTATCCCTGAATACTATAGACTATGTTTAATACTATTTTTTTTTTAATCTGGGCGGAAGTCACGAGTAAAAGCTAGTGTTTAATGTAAAAAAAATGACAATCATAGTTCCTTTTTTAATGATAAGTTCAATGTGATATTACTTTAGTAACAAATCTGAATATATTTAGTATCTATTATTAATAATCCCAACTTCCGAACAATTACCAAGTTTAATTGATTTCATACTTTATCGAGAGTTATTTCACAAAACGTCAAAATTAACAATTCAAACCTATTTCAAAACCGTCGAAACGTCATCTCCATTTAGACTAACAATTAAATATTAAACAATGAATATAAATTGATAGAAATAACATAATTATTATCGATAATAGATAATATATTTGTAATACCAACAAATTAACGGTTCAGATTAAAAGCGCGCGCACCTTTAACTAAACTATCGCACAACGGTTGTCAATTGTTTCGCAGCCAATTCAACTGTTTAGTTGCACAACTAAAAATCGAGTAGTGTGCGCACCTCCATAGAAGCTCATAAGTATCAAAGCGCGACTAAACAGTTGTGCGATAGTTTAGTCAAAGGTGTGCGCTCTTGATAATATTATAACCTCGATGATTAATCTTTGATTGAAACGATTTATAAATTTTAAAAAGTGTATTTTCGTTTGTTTAAACTTCTAGATATTTGATTCGTAAACCTTTGCTTACGTTTTATTAT